>JAJOOE010059227.1:0-11196 GCA_036250405.1 Solanum raphanifolium
AGTATCATGAGCTCAAATGACGTATGTCGGTTATAAGAAACTCCATAATTATTAATTTTATGATATATTTTAAGACGGTAGGGTTCATTCTAAATATGGTATTTTATATGTATGGATATGCAAGTTATTGAAAAGACTCAACTATATGTATATATGTATTATTATGCAAGTTATTGAAAAGACTCAACTATATGTATATGTACTTTTGAAAGAGATTTTTATGATACTTATTCATGGACTCCTAATAGCTTCCTTGTTAGCTCTTCTCTATTAATATGATCTTGGAAATCTTATTTCACTGTTTTGTTCATGATTCTTTAAATGATTATGCTAGTGTCTCCCCGTACTTATCAGTACACTCACGACTCATACATTTCTCTGTGTTGCATCCTTTTGTGATGTAACTTCTGGCATTCACACTCAAATTCGTGGTTAGTGAGGTTGCAAGACTCCCAATTAGCTTTTGATGAACTCTCCTCTTCTGGGGACTCCATTGTTCTAGACTATCAAACATTTTTCCTTGTGTTGTCTTTGTTTTGAGGTAGCTGGCGGCCATGTTCGGCAGATTTATATTTTCATTCTAAAGTAGTAGAGGCTTTACTCAAACAATAGAAATCTAGTTTCATGGATTTTCTAAACTCTATTATTCACTTATGTATTTCAGCTTCCGCTTACTTTCTTTATGTTATGCTTTGATATGTATGCTAAGGGTTAGCTTGGGATCACTCATGGTTCTAGGTACCATATCCCGACTGGGTATAGATTCAAGCTGTGACAAACTTGGTATTTGTAATGGCCCAATTCGTTAGTGGTATTGTCTTCTTTGGGCATAGGCCCTCACAACTTTAAAACGTGTCACCGGTTTGTAAGCATGGTTACTTATATACCCAACATCTTTCTTGTATTTTACTAATGTGAGACTTTTTGTCTTAAGCTGAGGTGTTACACATATGCACTATATCTTTTTGCTACACTCTCTAATTAGAATTTTTTTTAGAAAGTTTTACAAAAATAAAATGACATTCTAAAGAAATTACAAAAATATAATTTCTATAAGGTGTTATATGCACTATATCTTGTGGTAATCTAATTAATAGATTCTTTACACAGTTTTAGTAAATTAGTTTGACTTTTTCAAGAATTACATATAAATATAATAAATACCAAAAGGAGAAATGGGTTTCTAACTTTTTACCATTTTGTTGTCTTATATTATTTAAACGGAAAAAGGATAAATATACCCCCGAACTATCGTAAATGGTATGTAGATACCCTCCGTCATACTTCAGGGTCATTGGTGCCCCTACCGTCCAAAAACTAGAGCATATATGCCCTTTACTCTAACGGAAGACTAAGTAGGGACACGTTGCACAATCTTATCCGTCGATTCAATATTTAATAAATGTCGTATCGGTGGATAAGATTGTGACACGTGTATGCCCGTTAGTATAAAGGGTATATTTGCTCTAGGTTTTGGACGGTAGGGGCATCAATGTCCCTAAAGTATGACTGAGGGTATCTGCATACCATTTACGATAGTTTGAGGGTATATTTGTCCTTTTTCCCTTTATTTTTATTTAGGCTTAGCTTTCAAGTAAATATTCGAATGCTCGAGGGCTATCAAGACTTCGCAATTACCTTCTACTACAAATCAATTTTTTTAATTATTAATCCATTGCATAATGAATGGACGTTGGATAGCCCGATAGGAAATCGAAATAGTTGTGGAAGGGGGCGGAAGATACTTTATTATATACGAGGAACTCACGAAAATATCTCAGTGCTCAATCATCCAATCAATTCAAATGAGGGTCAACAAAAAAAGAATTGAACCTATTATTCCTACATGTTCCATTAGTAACATTCCTTTGAGATGTTACTGCAGATTTTGCTTGGATTTAATCTTTCCCGATTATAAATCATATAGAAATTTTTTATAAAATGAGCGAATTTATTGGATTAGTTTATTAATAGTCTTTGTTCTTTTTGACTCTGCGCCATTGATTCTACTATTATTAGTGAGGGATCATCATTTTTACACTTTAAGACATCTAAGACATTTTATTCAATTTAAATTATAAAAGAGCAATAAATTTCATCTTCTCCAAAAGAAAAAAAAGAGGGGGACCCTAATAGGAGCCTTTTGTATCTTCACATTGAAAAAAAGGAATTGTTTTTTTCAAAAAATAATAAATGTCACATAAATATGGTTTTCAATACACTGCCAAACTCTTTAAGAAAGTAAGAGTCTTAATTATTTGTTTTTCAATAAACTGCCAAATTCTTCAGAAAGTAAGAATTTAATTATTTGACCTTTTTGTTCAGCAAATTTAGAGTTTCATATCTATTTATTTATTAATTAATTTTATTTTCCTAATACCTATTGGCACATCCCTATTGCATTAGTTATAAAATTGTAAACGGAGGATGTTATTCTCAACCATATATATATATATATATTTAAATTTTTTAATTAAGAAGTTAATTAGTTTTAAAAGATAAAGATCTAAATTAAAATTTTAATACAAACGTATTCAATAATAATAATAATCTTCGTTTAGAAGTCTTTAATAGACTAATTTAAATTTTGAATTGAGAAGGTAATTAGTTTTAAAAGATAAAGATCCAAAAAATATAGGGTGTGTCATTACTTTTTTGTGTGAAGTTATTATTTTTTTAATTGGATAATAATAATAATAATAATAATAATAATAATAATAATAATAATAATAATAATAATAATAATAATAATAATAATAATAATAATAATGTAATGGCCCATTAGGTCGTTTTGGATACTAGAGCTTCTTATTCCATAAAAGAATCTTACGGTAGATTCTAAATGAGAATCTTGAACTATTGATTTAACTACGATTATTTAGTTGGGGGTATTTATTAAATAATTAATTTTTTGTTGATTGTAAATGGGTCAAGTTTGAAATTTATTTAATACACAATGTTACTTGGCTCATATGTAGAAACAAAAATAATAAAATGTAGCAACTTTGGTTCATAATTAATTTAGAGAAAATAAATTAGGGAGAAGACATACTTGTAGACGACGAAGAGTGGCATCTGCATCTCTGGTAAGAATTTCAACTCTTGAAATTGGGTTATTGTTAGAAGGAAAATATTCCTTAAATATTATTACAATTGAATCAATAAGCATATATATCCTAATATTATTATAATATGTTGGTTAGAACTGTCCTACACCTTTTCGGGGTATAGAACCTCTCAATTAAGTGGATCCCCTAGTCTATGCTAAAAAGCATTAAGGATTCATCTAAAAAGTATGACCCTTTCTACTCACGTTGGCTACATGGTTTATGGAGGCTGTGAGTTGTATGAACTCTGCCCCATATCGGTGCTCAATACTACTCCCAAAATATACTAGTTCATATTTTTAAAAACATAACTCTTTCTGTCTTTTGAGATTATTAATCAAAAATATTTCTCTTAAAAGAGATGGTACTCAAACTGCTCAAAACTCTTTTGGAAATCTCAGTTTCCTCTCATCTTAAATGTAAAAACATTTACTCTTGGAAATACTTAGTTCCCATATATCATTTTAAAGAAAATGTACTAAGCTCTACTCTTCCTCAACTCAGTGCTCAAGTCTTTAAAACAATTTGTAAAAAGACTTCTTAAAATAGGGTTCATGCTGAATTATGGACGTGAACAACTCAATTCAAGATTTTCAATAACCATGCATAGAACTCAATACTTGGAACTCAACAACTCCAGAATTCAAGGAGTCAATGATACTACTCATCTCAAGAATGCTCGACTCGGAGGGTTCATGCAGAATTATGGGCAAGAACTACTTAACTCAAGGACTCAATGATAACTCTCATCTCAAGACTGCTAGACTCATAGGGTTCATGCGGAATTATGGGCATGAACTACTCAAGTCAAGGACCTTCATGGTAACATGTAGTTGCCCCATGATTAGGAATATAATACCAAAATGATTAGAAACTCAATACTCAAGACTTAGAACTTGAAGATACTACCCCTCTCAATGATACTCAATTGATGGAGTTCATGCGGAATTTATGGGCATGAACGACTCGACTCAAGGGTCTAAATAACAATATGAAACTCATGTATACGACTCTTCTCATTCTCATACTTACATCCTCAAAGCTCAGTTTAAAACTCAAGTGTTAGCTTTGAAAATCTTCTCAAGATTTATAACTCAAAATATGGTTCATGCTGAATTATAGACATGAACAAATCAAATCAAGGATCTCAATAAAAATATAGAAACTCAATAATTAGGAATATAATTTTTAAAAGAACCATGAACTCAAGAACTCAAATCAACTTATCACAAGAATACTCAAATCTAGGGGTAGAATCCTAGATTTCTCTTTTACTGATTTGAAAAAAGATGTAGGGCGTGAGGACGAATTAGTCCAACACTATGATAGCCTTACATACCTTGAAGAACAAGGTTCTTGAAGAATCTTGAAGAAGAACTTGATTAGAAGCCTTGAAACCCTAGCTTGAAGGTAAACGATCAAGAAAACCTTTCTTGGGATTCTTGAATTAGTTTCTTGAAATCTCTATGGCCAAGATTTATTATTTTCATTAGTGATTCATAATTGTATGGAGTAATTTGAGTTGAATAGAATGTAATTCTTGGAGAAAGACTTACCTTGAAGAAGAATCTTGAAAAAGATTGAAAGAATCTTGAATGTAGTCTTCTACTTTGATTTTTCCTTAGGGTTTTTCCCTAGGGTTTGAGAGAGAAGAGAATGATGGATTAAAAGATGAAAATCTGATTGTTTTGAGCCTTTTATTAATCAAAAAATTCTTTTAGGATTTTCTTGGAGGTAAAAAGACAAAAACGAGGCTTTTTAATATTTTCCCATTGGCTAATTCGTAACAACACTATATCAGGTTACTAAAATAGTCATAAATTTTTACTCATAAATTGGATTGACGCGAGATTAGTGGCGTTGGAAAGTAGATTCAAATACCTTTAATTTGATACGTTATGGGCCACGTAAATCTTTATATTCTAAAAGATATGGTCGTTTGAAGTTGACCCAAGTAGAATCTTACATCAAAACTTAATCGATAAGGAAACTTCAAGAACACTTATCAAGAAATCATTAAGAAATTAAATTTCTCAATATTTATGGATAGATTCACAAAAGAAACTCAATATTGACGTGTGGGTGAACAAACCCACCACTATGGAAGCTTACATACCTCAAAGAACTAGGTTCTTGGCGAAATCTTGAATTTCTTGAAGGAACGCTTGAAACTTTGAACTTTTTCTCCTCTTGAATCTTATCTCTAGACCCTAAACGCTTTGGGGATGAATGAAATTGATTCTAATAAGTTTAGACTCCTAAAACCTTACTAAAAATGTTTAAATCCGATTGGGTAAGGAAAAAAACAAAATACCCCTCATATTTTTGGGTAACTTTCCTTATTTGGATAGCCTGACTTCAAATGGCATATCTCTCTCATATAAGCTCAAAAATTAGCAAACTCAGAGGCGTTGGAAAGAAGATTCCAAGACCTTTCATTTGGTATCTTATGGGTCTCCTAACTCATCATGTGCTAAAAGTTGTAGTCATTTGAAGTTGATCCAAAACTTAAAAGAACTAAGGAATGACTTGAATGAATTCTCTTTAATTCTTTTTGAAACTCAATGTGCTATATCTAGTGACCTTAACACTTAAGAAAAAATTAAATTCCTTGGTAAAAACTGACTCACTACGAAGAATGGTTCAAGACTTAGCTCAAAAAAATTTCCGGGGTGTTACAGATTTGTTCTTACAAATCTAGTCTTGATTTGCCAAAAAAAAAAGTCCAAAAAAAATCTGATTTTTTAAATTTTGATTTGTTGTTTTGACACTAGATCCTTTTTCCCTAGTGTTTTTTGAGTCTAGCTTTTAAATTTCGTTCAATTTGGAGTTGTAGAAGTGAAGTTGCCATTGAAGAGTTTTAAGCTTTTCAAATTTTGAAAGTGGGTCTTTTGATTGAGGAGAAATTAGAGGTTAATAATTATTGGGATTTGTTCTCTATGTTGAAGGGAAGAAAATCATAAATTTTGAGCCAATTCCGGGTTGATTTGAGTGCATTGGGATTTTGTGTTTTTTCTTGGTGTTCTTGATAATCTTCAAGTTGTTCTTGATGAAGAAGAAGAAAGAAAGTACAGTTGATCCAATATTGTCAAGTTAAATTTGGTCAAAGTGTTTGTTGGTCCACTTGTGGAAATTTGAAAAAAAAAAAAGGAATTCGAAATTAAACAAAAAGATTGAATTTAAAAAAAAAAAATCATTTTCACGTGGACATCCACGTCAACAGTCAACAAAGTCAACTGCCAATGCAACAGCCACGTCAGTGCCATCTCAGCTGACTGCCATACAGAGAGGTAAAACTTTAGAGAGCAGGTTTTTTTTGTTTCAGCCTTAAAATTTGGCTAAGTATGGGAGTTTTTGGCCTTAAAATTTTTTTTAAGTGTCCAAATTCACTTCTTCTTCTACTAAACTCGTTTTTCTTCTATTTCTCAACTATTTAACAATTAATTAATATCTTTAATTACTTGTTAACTAGTTTTTAATCATCAAATCATATCTTTGATCCTTCAAATTAAGTAACAATAAGTAATTCTTCTACTTTTGTGACTTAATTTGTTTTGAGTTCGAATCTTTTGGTGCTTCTTTCTTCTACTTTTCTCATCTTAATTCACTGATAACTTTCTTGATTCAAGTCCGTTAGTTTTTATTTGGGTCGTCCTTCATTCAAGAGTCAAGCGAATCCACTCCACCACAAAGGATAGGTGACCATGAATTGGTTAATAAAGCTAGTTCACTATCAATTTTGAGACGACGCCATAGTAGATGAGTTGACAGTTCAAATAAAGAGTGACGTGAGGATTTTGATACTAACTTGTTTGTTAATTTTTTTAGGTATGATGGAAGGATCATTATCATTTTGCAATCAAGATCCTCGTACTATGAACACAAATGAGTTGTTTGCTTCAATACAAGGAAATATTTAAAAGGTCATTCAATTAGTCACTGAGATGGCACCCGATGAGTTGAAAAGACTATTGAAGGGTACTACTCATTGTGATGAAGAACCTAAGGAGTTGCACAACCAAGGGGAAGACACTTCATGTTATGAGCTACAAGGTAACAATGTTAATTCTTGCACTTCCTTAAGCTTAAAAATTTGTTGTGTGACTAGTAGCCAATTGAGTATAAGCGATAGATTGATTTCGTGTGATAGATTGATTTCGTGTGAGCTTAATGATTCTTTGCCACATAGTGATAATGTATTTGTTGAAAGTGTTCATACACTAGTTGATCCTATTGATGACCGAATATATTCTTCTTGTAAGATCAATTTGTGTCCACCTAGTGTTGACACTTGTGCCTTGAGTGATATTACATTATCATGTAGTGCTTTGCCATGTTTTAATAATGTATATGTTGAGAATTTGAATACACTAGTTGATCCTATTGATGACCAAATTAATTCTTCTCGTAAAATTAATTTGTGTCCACCTAGTGTTGATGCATATGCTTTAAATGATAGTTCATTATCAAGTGCTATTGGTGTTGATCAACTTGTGTGTAATAATCCCTTGTTTGATGTTGACATCACTAATGATGGTGAAATGCATAGTGGTGTGTCTTGGTATGATAGAATTGTAATCCCTCTTGAAGGCTACCAAGTAATTGAGAATCCACTATGATATAATGACACACTTTTCAAAGATGGAACTCTCTTCTTGGAAGATGATAGTATGTCTATTGGATGGGTTAGTGATCAAAAGGAAGAGGATGTATGTTCTCCAATGAGACCTTCATTCTTGTTGGACCCCATTCTTGATCAAGGTATTAATGCTTGTGGATCAAAGTGTGATTCTATATATGGGCACACCTTGGATGAAGTTCATTTATGTAACACCTTTCTTTATTACTTGTTTGCATATAATGATGCTCATACTTTTGAGTGGAGAATGTTTTTGGACGATAAGAGTTTCAACTGAGTAAAAAAGAGTGTACTTGATCCATGTTCATGGATTTCCTTTCCATTTGACCCCGGTAATGCATTGAATTATGGCACTTGTATAGTGATGTTTTGTCAAGATGACAAGAACAATTTGGATGAATTTGTTGGCACCTTTCCCTATGATGGAAATTCCTTCTTGAAGGCTTACAATCCACTTGAGGGACCTATGTTGTGTATGGGGAAGGGTACTTTTCTAACGCACCTTTCTTTACTATCTCTTTGTGTATGATCTTTTTGATTGTGCATCTTATGGGGGTAGGAGTTATTTGTCAAGAGAAGGTGAATTAAGTTTATCTCAAATTCGTCATGATGTCTTTGTGTGTTCCATCTTGTGATGTAATAAGTTCTAGGATCCTTGAACCTAGTTGTGATCTTGCATATAGGAACACCTTCGATGACCCTAATGTGCATGACACCTTTCTCTACTATCAGCCCGTGCCTATCACGGGCACCATTTATCTAGTATTTATATAAATATAGTTTTGTTGTTAAAACTTAAAACTTACCCAAGATTGTTGTTGCCTCCCTCTGTTTGTTGCTGCTGCCATCCACATGCTGCTACTGCCGCCCTTTGCGCTGCTGCTGCGACCTGTTGCTGCTGCTGATCGAGGCAGTGCCGGTCCGGATGGTGGCACGACCTGCTATTGCTTCTGATTGAGGCAGTGCCGGTTGGGGATGGGTGGGGGTGGGTCGGGGGTTGGTGGGCGTGAGAGGAGTGAGAGAGGTTTAGGAGTGAGAGAGATGACTTAGGGTTTTGAGATTATCATTCCTTTTTAAAAAGAAGTGTTAAGTTATCGACCAAGGGATGTCCGTATCTTTTATAATAATTATCTATATTTAATAAATATCTACATCGTGAAGTCAATATTATTTAAATAAAATAATAATTTAAATATACCGACCTCTTAAGTTTGGTATTTATTAATTTATTTTAATATAAACTCACCTCTTGAGGTCGATTTTATTAATTAAAATTTTATATATATATATATACACACACACACATCAACATAAGTTTAATTTTATAAATTTAATTTTATCGATCAATTTAAGTTTATAAATTTAAATTATATACCTCCTAATTATATAAATTTAATTTTATCTATTAATAGAAGTTTATCAATATCAAATTTAATATATAAATCTCCTTGAATTGATTATCGATATTTCTTTAATTGATAATATATTTGATATCTGAACCACTAATATATAAGACTTGATTTGTTAAACTACTCGAGGAGTATATAATCAACGTATGTCATACTCAGATGAATTATCCTTTACATGTTATTGTCTACGATATGATCACTACACTTGACATCCATTCAAGATCGAACGTAATAATCTTGATAGAACTTGCTTTGTACAGTAATTTTTAATATTCTATTGTCTATTTAATTGAAAATATTAATTCATTAATTTTCTGGAAGTCAATATATAAATATTTTAATAAAAATTAATTTACTGACATACTATTTAACTTTACGACTTCCGGAAGTCGGTATTATAATTATTTTTATTTTTTATTTTATACAAAATCGTCCTCCAGAAGACGATTTAAATAAAATTAATTCAAAATAATTCTCAGTTTTGTTTTTAATATTTAATTGAGAAAAAATAAAATATTGTTATTTATTTATTTAATACCGACATCAAGAGATCGGTTTTTATTGGAATTCATTTTTTCCGGGAAATATTCCAACCTCCAGAGGTCGGTATTTGATTTTCCCATTTTTTCTTGCACAAAAACAGACTTCTTGTAGTGGTTTTTTATTTATTTTTTTATTTTTTATTCTTTTTAACAATACTGACCTTCGGAGGTCGGAAATTACTGATTTTCATTTGAAGTCTTAATTTTTAGGTCGGTATTCACTGTTTTTTTAGTAGTGACCCTTCGTTAGATTGTTCTTAGTGATATTCATAAAAGGAAAATATGCGAGAATTAAAAGTTAATTAAAATACTTAGGGGTCGTTTAATACAAACATTGATAACACAAGATTAGTAATGTAGGGATTAGCAATGCATGGATTAGTAATGTAGGGATTATTTTTATCAAGTATTTGGTTCATTACTTTCCACTTAATCTTGTGTTTGATTTAAAATTCTATAAAAAGTTTATTTCCTATTAGAATAATTTGAGATTTTCTATTTCAAGTAATTGGGTCAAGATAGATAACCGACAAACAATTTTATTTATTTTACTATGGAGATCTTTGATGGCACGGTGTATTTCTAAATTTTTTTTATCAAGTATATCTTAAACTTAACATAGATTAAAGGCTACTTAAATTTCTCAAATACATGAAGCTTATTAAAAAAAAATTTAAAAAAATTGTTCAAGTAGTCAATCGATGAACTACATTGAATTTTAAAAAATCTAAAAAGAAAAAATGGAGAACAAAAATATATTAGTAAAATCGACAAATTGCACTTAATGTTAAACGTTAAGATATTTAAATTATAAATTATTATTTTGTGTTGACAAAAATAAAATTGAAATACATGGAATGTATATACAAATTATAATAATAAAGGTAATTGTTTGAAAACAATGTAGTCATTTTTTTTAATTTAAAAAACACATCATATTTATGAAGTTGTTTTTGCACTTTAGTCAAATATAAATTTTATAATAAATTTTATCAATTATTGATAAACGAGCCGCAAGTACAAAAACTAAAAGTTTAAGGAAAATAATTTGGATAATTAATAAAGTTCGAGAATGAGAGAGACTTGAATATTTTTGAAGAAAAAAATATAGGGCACAATTTTTTTTCGGAATAAAAGTGTCTGAACGAGAATAAGACTCTGATTTGATTCATTTAGACCCTTTCAGACCCATTAAGAAATTTTTAAGTAAAAAAAAAACAAACACACTTAATGATGTATAACTAATTCATGGATTAAATTAAATAAACCAATCAAATAATGTTTTTGATGGACTAAATTTTAATCCATGGACTATTCTTATTAATACGTCCTACCAAACAGGTACTTAGTGCTCCTTTTTCCAATTTATACAATGTAACTTGATTTGATACATAATTTAAGAAATATTAGAAGATTTTACGATGTTACAAAACTACCCTTAAAATAAATGATTTTTTAAATCGACAGGTAAATTTTGTTGACCTTTTTCCAAATAAGAG
>JAJOOE010059230.1:0-20305 GCA_036250405.1 Solanum raphanifolium
TCTTGAAGAATCTTGAAGAAGAACTTGATTAGATGCCTTGAAACCCTAGCTTGAAGGTAAACAATCAAGAAAACCTTTCTTGAGATTCTTGAATTAGTTTCTTGAAATCTCTATGGCCAAGAATTATGATTTTCATTAGTGAAGATGAAAATCTGATTTTTTTTTTATCCTTTTATCAGTCAAGAAAATTCGTTTATGGTTTTCTTGGAGGTAAAAAAACAAAAACGACTCTTTTTAATATTTTTCCGTCGGCTAATTCGTAACGGCAGTGTATAGGTTACTAAAATAGTCATAACTTTTTACTCAGAAATTGGATTGATGCCAAATTGGTGGAGTTGGATAGTAGATTCAAATACCTTTAATTGGATAGGTTATGGCTCACGTAACTCTTTATATTCTAAGAGATATAATCATTTGAAGCTGACCCAAGTAAAATCTTACATCAAAACTTAATGAAACTTTAAGAACACTTATCAAGAACTCATCAGGAACTTAAATCCTTAAATTTCAAGAACGAAATTACGCTGAATAAATCATGATTGGTGTGTGGGTGAAAGAACCCAACACTATGGAAGCTTACATACCTCTTAGGGATCAAACCCATGGAGAAAATCAACAACTAAACTCAGGAACGTCGACGAACGCCTTCATCCTTTCCTATTTTCTCCTCTTCTCTCTTCTTTTCTCTACTTGAACTCTCAACTAAAACGCTAGGCGTATATTAGGATTATAAAACTAAACCTTATCAGATTAGACCCCTAAAATATTACTAAAAACGAATCAAAACTAATTTGGTAAGAAAAAGACCAAAATACCCCTTACTATTTCCGGCTAACTTTCCTTAATTGGGCAGCCTAACTTCAAAAGGTCATATCTCACTTATCCGACCTCGAAACTTAGCAAACTTGGCGGCATTGGAAATATAATTCAAAGGTCTTTCCTACGGTATCTTTTAGCACATCTAACTCATTCTATGCTAGGAGTTATGGTCATTTCAAGTTGACCCAAAACTCATAACTTAAGCATAATTTGCAAAATTTCATATTTTGCTATTTCCAATTTAATTCTTTTTGGAACTCAAGGTGCTACATCTAGTGAACTTAACACTTAAGAAATTTTTAATCCCTTGGTAAAATCTCACTCACTACAAAGAACGGTTCGAGTCTTAGTTCGAAAAATTTTCTGGGGTGTTACAATATCTCCCCCTTGGGATCATTCATCCTCGAATGACAACTGGACTGGGTATGGAACGGGGTTACTCTTACTAAGGTCTGAGTCTAATGGTATACTCTTACTATATTCAATCTTAACCCAAATCCTTAGGTTCAGGTTATATACCTCTCTATAGGGAATCTCTTCCAAGACCATTACTCCTTACCACCACATTCAAGCTTAGTACTCGAACAACTCCATGAACTCCTACTAACCAACTTCTTCAGATCCAACTAAGGGCTCTCATTTAGCTATTTCTCTCAGTAAAACCTAATCATCTTCTTCCTCATTTATAACCTTAGATGGAATTATCACACCATCACTATCACGATAAGAACATCAGCCTCCTCTTTCTAACATCACTCCATTACTAAAAGGATCTCCAAAAGAATATCTCCCAAACTCTTTGGAATTCATTACCATTTTAATCTCAAACACTTGACTCGATTTCTCATTTTGTCATCTCCCCCTTAGGTCTAGAGCTGACACTTGAAAGCTATGGACTTATCCAGTCTTCTCTAAACTGGTCTACATCCTCTTTTACTCTAACACTCGGGAGAAGTTCATCTCATGACTACAAAACTCTCCATAAACAGGTATAAAGACCTCTTTCAACGGTGTTGCTCTTAACATCTTCTGATTACATACCCTCTCGGTACATCTCTTAATGCTCTAGTTACTCTTGTGACTTAGCCACACTTCATTGCCCTTATCTAAAGGTTTGGGTCTCTCACTTGTACTACTCACATTTATTGCAACAACATCTCAATTCCTTACCTACTCTATGTCAAGTCTACTAGATCAAATCTCAAGACTAGCATCATCACCCTCATGTTGTCATCCTTTGGCTAATGACACTCATCTCAAATTCAAGCTTAATGTTCATCAAAACAAT
This sequence comes from Solanum raphanifolium, assembly GCA_036250405.1. NCBI lineage: Eukaryota > Viridiplantae > Streptophyta > Magnoliopsida > Solanales > Solanaceae > Solanum > Solanum raphanifolium. The sequence continues at coordinate 2,108 of JAJOOE010059230.1, forward strand.
TGAACTCAAAGGCTTCCTAGAACTCTACTCTTAACTCTCTCTTGAATTTGAATTATGAATTCAAGAGTTATGATGCATGATATGAAGGATCTAAATAACAATATAGCTATTCGATAATTAGGAATAGAACTTTTAAAAGAAACATGAATTCAAGAACTCAAAATCAACTTATCTCAAGAATACTCAAATCTTGGGAAAGTATCCTAGATTACTCTTTTATTGATCTGAAGGGTAGATGTAGGGCGTGAGGACGAACTAGTCCAACAATATGATAGCCTTACATACCTAGAAGAACAAGATTCTTGAAGAATCTTTAAGAATCTTGAAGAATCTTGAAGAAGAACTTAATTAGATGTCTTGAAACCCTAGCTAGAAGATAAACAATCAAGGAAACCTTTCTTGAGATTTTTAAATTAGTTTCTTGAAATCTCTATGGCCAAGAATTATGATTTTCACTAGTGAATATGAAAATCTGATTTGTTTTGAGCCTTTTATTAGTCAAGAAAATTTGTTTATGGTTTTCTTGGAGGTAAAAAGACAAAAACGACTCTTTTTAATATTTTTTTCGTCGGCTAATTCGTAATAGCAATGTATAGGTTACTAAAATAGTCATAAGTTTTTACTCAGAAATTAGATTGACGCGAAATTGGTGGTGTTGGAAAGTAGATTCGAATACCTTTAATTGGATAGGTTATGACTCACGTAACTATTTATATTCTAAGAGATATGATCGTTTGAAGTTGACCCAAGTAAAATCTTATATCAAAACTTAATGAAACTTCAAGAACACTTATCAAGAACTCATCAGGAACTTAAATCCTTAAATTTCAAGAACGAAATTACGCTGAATAAATCATGATTGGTGTGTGGGTGAAAGAACCCAACACTATGGAAGCTTATATACCTCTTAGGGATCAAACCCATGGCGAAAATCCGCAACTAAACTCAAGAACGTCGACGCACGCCTTCATCCTTTCCTCTTTTCTCCTCTTATCCCTTCTTTTCTCTTCTTGAACTCTCAACTAAAACCCTAGGCGTATATTAGGATAATAAAACTGAACCTTATCAGATTAGACCCCTAAAATATTGCTAAAAACGAATCAAATCTGATTTGGTAAGGAAAAGATCAAAATAGCCCTTACTATTTTCGGCTAACTTTACTTAACTGGGCAGCCTAACTTCAAAAGGTCATATTTCACTCATCCAACCTCGAAACTTAGCAAACTCGGCGGCATTGGAAAGATAATTGAAAGGTCTTTCCTACGATATTTTTTAGCACATCTAACTCATCCTGTGCTAGAAGCTATGATCATTTCAAGTTGACCCAAAACTCATAACTTAAGCATAACTTGCAAAATTTCAGATTTTGCTATTTCCAATTTAATTCTTTTTGGAACTCAAGGTGCTACATCTAGACACCTTAACACTTAAGAAATTTTTAACTCCTTGGTAAAATCTCACTCACTACGAAGAACGGTTCGAGTCTTAGTTCGAAAAATTTTCTGTGGTGTTACAGAACCTCCACAACTACAACCTGCATAAAACCAGCCCAACCTAACAATTCACAGTTTACATACCACCCAGCTCAACAACGATCACTTTAACAAATTACATTCCTCAACAACAAATTCAATATTCATTCATCACAACTTTCACAAAAAGACACTCACAAATATCAGCAACACACAAGATCAAGTTTATCAAATAGAGATAATCAAATATCAAGTACTTTCAAACCACCAATAAAACACACATAATCATCAAGAATGAAGGATGTCATGGGATGCAATGCAATATGCCACCATGAAATGATATGCCTCAGAATATCAAGTACTCTCTCAACCGTATACACATAATACTCCTCGGAAATACATCGAGAGTTCATGGCTCAAGGGGGACTCGCGAGGTCCATATACCGACACGAACGATCTACACGTGTTTGTGCGGACGATCTCAACACACTATTATAAATCAAACAAATTTCGCACGGACGATCTCCACGTGCCCAAATTATAATTTTAACATCTCACCATCCCCAGCACGGGCGATCTCCACGTGCCCAACTTATACTAAATCTTATGTCAATGCATGTGCACAATATGATTTCAATAAAAGGGATGATGCATCTCAATCAAATATCAATATGATATGTAATCACCTCAGCTATCACCAACATACGGGTTCAATAAAAAACACAATAACACATAATAAATCAAGTCAATAATATACCAGCTAATGCCCATATGCTATGGCATTCTCGGATTACAATCTGTATTCTATAGTAATAAACTTTCCCTTTATAACACTGGTACTCGTAACAAACAATTCTCAACATATCACACGCAAACATTTGATCACATTGCCTTTTATTACCCCTTTTTCATCATTAGAATTAATCAATGTGGCCAAGTTAACCCATCACCAAGTCTCATTACCCCCAAACACATATTACAAGGAAATACACGAATTTCATACACTTAAAATCCTCTTGCCTGAAATAGTCGAACAATCACTCCGGGACTTGAACCTTCCCCTTTCGTTGAACTTCTAAACCAATTCGATCTATTCAAATAAATAATCACAATAAGTTTTCAAAACTAACAACACTCATATTACTATGGGTCTAGCCTAGACCCAAAAAACTCACCAAAAATTATAATCAAGTTCTTAAATCTTGATGTCAATTAACATGACAACTTGTTCCATTTTCTCCAATATCACCAATCTAATCTCTTTTTTTTTCAACTTAATAGCCAAGATGCTAATACAATTCATTGCCCCAATGTAACTTCTATTCATTAATCACAATCCACGTAACTTCTATTCTTTCAATATTATATCTATCTGTTCATATAATATTAATTAAAAATAGAAGTCAACCGGTTATGAACCAGTAGCGGCAACCATACTAACCCTTAATACTTGCACCCTAACTGACAACTTATCCATCTAATTGTCTAAATCACCTGCACAAGAGCATTTTCCAATTTCAATTTACTTTTCACAATGGAAAGAATAAACCATTAATTAATGCCAACATACAGATGTTGTCCCCTAAAACTTTCAACCAAAACCGCCATAATCCTTCCAATTTCTAATTTGACATATTAATATACTAATATAACTTATCACCAACCTTTAATATACTGTTCTTTTCCTATAACAGCAATACAGAAACAAAATAAACTTGAGATTTTACCTGAAGCATGGGTCGCTTATCTTGTGGCCACGAACCGTGCCCTCCGCCTCCCTTTTATTTTTCCTAAATTAATTATATATGAAAAGTGAAAATTTTTACTACTTATTTTAATATAAATAGGTCAAATAGTATAGGATCTTAAATAAATTATCACTTTAGCCCATTAACTATCGATTAAGTCAATTATCCACAATTACCCATCAACTAATTAACTAAAGTCAATGAATAGTTTAAAATTCTCAAATGACCTTTCGGGTCATTATATTATCCACCACTAAAAATCATGTTCGTCCTCAAAGATAAGAAAGAAGAAGGAAAAATAACCGACGTTACCAAAAGTCTAAGTTATGACCTACCGGTCAGTGCTCATCTCTATTAGTGAGCTCCTCCTTAAGACCATTCTATCAAGATTTAACTACTAATAACTAAACTTTCAAATCAAACTTTGAAAGATCTACAAACCAGGAGTGATTATAAAGCCGCAGACTAACCCATGAACCCAATCTAAATTGAAATCCATTAGGCCATAACACAATCATCATGACAAATCTTTTCTCACATAATAAAGATAACATTCTATTGATACTGACTACAACCAGAGGTGGAGTTTAACCAACCACCACAGACTCATAATGCACAAATCATCACAGATCTTATCAAGGTTTCCTTTTCACAACATAATCTTTTTACGAGCTTAAGTTATAAAAAAATCATATCTTTAGACATCCGGTACTCATCAAGGGAGAATCAAACTTATCTAACCCAAAGAAGAACAAGATCAAGTAAGTACCCAACAAGCGGTACACTCTAGGATGCAGAACCTTGAACAACACTGTCGGATAACTGTAGCTATTCACGAAAGCTCTTCTATAAGTTCTCATAAGCAAGGTCGTGCATATAGAAACAATGGTATACTTATACTTTCCCAAACAACACCAAATATGTCATAACTAAAGTGACCAAGTCTGCCAAGGATGCCACTACTAGGAGGACAATCACAGGATCGATACACCAGATCCACCACTAAGGATTCACTCATGGATGTAGAAACATGTGTGGCATAAATAGTGAATCAAACTTCAAATAATGTCAAGAACGAAGAAGGTGATCACATAGTAAAGTACGAAATCAAGGTCGAATAACATGCCTATACCAAACATTTCCATTCATCTAACTCCGTCTCCTTGATCTTTAGTCACCCACAATCAACCATTGTAGTCCCCATTACAATCGTACACATACTCAATTCATCAAACCCCACATACTTCTCACAGTACTCCACTAGTACGAACCCGCTTAATACTAACAGAACATCAGAACCACTCTGACCATTAACCTTACTCTCAAATTGTCTCTAGTATCAAAATATTCTTAGCGGGCACATTGTAGCTTCCAAAAATTTTGAATTATGGTTCCATCTCTTTCAATTTAAGCATCCCATGATAGATACGAGTCACACTTGAGATTGATAGAACTAATTTCAAATCTAATAGTACTTTCTCATCGAGGTACAATAATTGAATCACACCCAAAGTCAACTTCACACAAACTTTCACATACAATATTTCAACTACCATTCCAAACTGTCACATACCTCATTCTAAAACACATAGAAATCCTTGGTCACTCCAATAAGTCTATATACTATGCACACATAACCTCTATTTACTATTTAAGTGTTTACGTAACACATCATATCAGTGGGTGTAGTCTCATCAACAAAGTAGTTTCAATCCCCTCGAAATCCTCATTAACCATGTAGAATGGTAGGTCCATACCCGTTGAACATCCATAAGTTACCTATCATGATTCAAACAATCTAGCTCGACATAACCACAAAGAATCTTCCACACATCGTTGCTTGTCACCCAAGTCAAAACTCAATCTTTATAAAAGTCAATAATAAACCCCTAGTAAGTATGTGCCGAATCAGTTCACATCTCATAGTCATATCTAAACACAAAGGCAAAAATTCATACAACTTCCCACTTCGAACTGAGTAATCATACGAGATGACATATTTCTTCACCTATATTGTATTCCTCCCATGATGTAATTTTAAATACCTTGAACTCTTCAATACACCAAACTTTTTTTTTCTTTCGCTGACTTGCTTACCAATCTTATCCTTTGACCAACAACCCATGATATTTCTAACTTATCCTCTAAATCAAAACATTATGTGAAACCCTCTTAGGTATAACATCCAAAAGTAACCAAATTTACTACTCAAATTAGTTTTAAGTCTTTCCAAATGCTTCATACTCAATGCGATCGATCATTTCTTACTTTACCAATTCATACCTTGACAAAACACACTACCACAAACCTAAACTTACCATGAAAAACTTGAATTTTGAATCCAACTGTGTAACACAATCCCTTTATCTATCAACATTAGCTCATATCTTGAAGGTTTTTTATTTTGAATTCACGTATCTTAGCTTATCATTGATCGTCTCTCCATCGACCTTATCATATATTTCGTTAAAAAATCAACCGTACTCATTACCAAACTCAAAACCACAAAGAAAACTTATCATCACACTCGAGCTTAACATCTGAAAACTCATTTCTCAAATTTTATCTAATAGTTTTTAACCAATATGATGAACCCATGATACTATTACCAGGACAAGAGCAAAACAGATGAAATCACGTGTCTCTAAACCCAATTCTCAACCCCTCTAAAGATACCTCCTTAGTCCTTGCAATCAGAGAAAATATTCTTACTCTCACCTCTTTTCGAAGGCTACACTATATCCCATTAATTTATTATTATTATTATTATTTTCCATTATGACTCTAGTTCCTTTGAATTCTATTCGAGCGGTGTCCCAGCATCTCCTAAAACGTTCCATACAACCAAGTTACTCACCACTTAGTAGAAAATCACAACCTTAGATACTAGCCATCGTTATTACTATACAAAGTTGGTTTAACCAACAATCCTTATAATATAATTGCATCTCAATCACAATTCATCACGAAGTCTTATTAACATCATGCTCAGTTAGCTCTTGTCATCACCACGAAGTCAACCTTCTCATCAATATGACACCTTAAACACAATTATATCAATTAAACCCAAAGACTAACTTAATTTTATACACACTTTCTTACTAAAATTCTCAATTACCTTCACACAAGTATACTCGTTGATACTTCCTTTACCTATAATCTTGTCATCCTAATATCGATCCACTTCAATGGAGCTTACGATGGAATCACCACTCATTTAAAACCATCGAAATACACTTCAGAACCTAAATGCATTAGTACCGTACCAATGATCCACCACTAAAACCTTCCTTATAAATAATGTTTTTAACCCTAGCGTTCATAGTAACAAACAAGTTGGTTTCTCAAATGTGAATGCAACATCAAATCTCATTATACGAGCATTTGAAACAACTGATATCTCTTTAAGTAGTTAGTATTCATACTTGACAATCGACGTATCCATTTTCATATACCACTAGTATCACACTATGAAAGTCCATTAGATCGATCACTAGAACATATCATACCTACCGAGAAGATTGTACCCAAATAGCCCACACATTTCTATCTATTAAATATTTACAAAACATTATCAAATCTTTTTCATCTCTATCCCAAGAGATATGCATTCTTTCTTAGATCAGGTCGGTAGCAGAAGTAACACACTCTGTAACTCTAACCAAGTAAACATCGATACTATTGTAGTAGTCGTATCATGACCATTTTTTATATACACACCATCTATAAAATCGTAGTAGAGGATCTAACCTCAATTGGCACATTTACTTTCATTATTCGCTAAGCAACCCATACATGTTATGACAAATTTACTAACTATAGTTTCCAAAGTTACACTGTTAATCATGTAGCATTTCCTTTATAATTTCACTCTTAATTGTCGAACCATTCCTGATCTTGCCTATACCATACAAGTATTATTTTCTCTATTGGGGTAACTAACCTAAAAAAAAGATAACACGCTCATAAAGTCCCTCAAACCATTGTTCAAACTCATCATTCGAATATCCTCAAAATGCATCGTCAAGTCATCACCTTACTCAACCCTTTCGAATATGATCACCCATCCTTTTCATAAGTCTATCACTTCCACCTTAATACTAGATCTAACATCCAACTAATACACGACACACCAACTACACACATGAGGAACTACGCACGAGTCATCACAAAAATGAGAGTGGAGTGAAGCGATAGAAATCAAATCGGACCAAGGACGCACGATAGAGATTCAAAAAGTGAAGATTTTTCCTAAAAGTCACTATAGCCTCTCAAAGATAAGTACAGACGTCTTCGTACCATTCCTCGAGACTTTACTTAGACTCAGCTTGTCCACACGTGAGACCTATGAACCTGGCTCTGATACCATTTTGTCACGACCTAAAAATGAACGTGATGGCACTCGTCTTATCCCACCAAGACAAGTCAGCCTAAAACTCAACTATTACAATAAAATGCGGAATTTTTATAATCAACTCAAAAATACCCCCAAAATCTGGTTGTCACGTGTACAAGCCTCTAAAGTATTACAATTGATTCAAAAGAAAAAAACAAGTCTCAAATGACCTTGTTTCTAGAATAGAACAAGATCATAAATAAGAGTGAGTAGGTCCACTAAGATAACAAACAACTACCTCACAAATCTCCAAGAAGACTCGGAAAAGAAGAGAATGAAAAGTATCACACAAAAATCTGGGCTCGTAACCTACAAAAAATTGTAGAAGCAAGGGGTGAATACCAAACCATATGGTACTCAGCAAGTAAACCTCTAAGCACAAGCTAAGGGGATGGAATACGGGTACTCCTTACACACCAACCGAACCTCCACAACTACAACCTGCATAAAACTAGCCCAACCTAACAATGCACAGTTTACATAGCACCCAGCTCAACAACAATCACTTTAACAAATTACATGTCCTCAACAACAAACTCAATATTTATCCATCACAACTTTCACAAAAAGACACTCACAAACATTAGCAACACACAAGATCAAGTTTATCAAATAGAGATAATCAAATATCAAGTACTTTCAAACCACCAATAAAACACATAATCATCAAGAATAAAGGATGTCATGGGATGCAATGCAATATGCCACCATGAAATGATATGCCTCCGAATACCAAGTACTCTCTCAACCATATATACATGATACTCCTCGGAAATACATCAAGAGTTCATGACCCATGGGGGACTCGCGAGGTCCATATACTGACACGGACGATCTCCACGTGTCTGTGCGGACGATCTCAACGCACTATTATAAATAAATAAAAATTCGCACGGACTATCTCCACGTGCCCAAATTATAATTTTAACATCTCACTATCCCCAGCACGGACGATCTCCACGTGCCAAACTTATACTCAATCTCATGTCAATGCATGTGAACAATATGATTTCAATAAAAGGGATGATGCATCTCAATCAAATATCAATATGATATGTAATCACCTTAGCTATCACCAACATACGGGTTCAATAAAAAACACAATCACACATAATAAATCAAGTCAATAACATATCAGCTAATGCCCATATGCTTTGGCATTCTCGGATTACAATCTGCATTCTATAGTAATAAACTTTCCCTTTATAACACTGGTACTCGTAACAAACAATTCTCAACACATCACACACAAACATTTGATCACATTGTCTTTTATTACCCCTTTTTCATATTAGAATTAATCAATGTGGACAAGTTAACCCATCACCAAGTTTCATTACCCCCAAACACATATTATAAGGAAATACACGAATTTCATACACTTAACAAGGGTTTATAAATTCACTTGCCTAAAATAGCAAGCAGTCACTCCGGGACTTGAACCTTCCCCTTTCGTTGAACTTCTAAACCAATTCGATCTATTCAAATAAATAATCACAATAAGTTTTCAAAACTAACAACACTCATATTACTATGGGTCTAGCCTAGACCCAAAAAACTCACCCAAAATTATAATCAAGTTCTTAAATCTTGATGTCAATTAACATGACAACTCGTTCCATTTTCTCCAATATCACCAATCTAATCTTCTTTTTTTTTCAACTTAATAGCCAAGATGCTAATACAATTCATTGCCCCAACGTAACTTCCAGCCATTAATCACAATCCACGTGATATGATTTACATAATAATTCTTTCAATATTATATCTATATGTTCATATAATATTAATTAAAAATAGAAGTCAACCGGTTATGAGTAGCGGCAACCATACTAACCCTTAATACTTGCACCCTAACTAACATCTTATCCATCTAATTGTCTAAATCACCTGCACAAGAGCATTTTCCAATTTCAATTTACTTTTCACTATGGAAAGAATAAACCATTAATTAATGCCAACATACAGATGTTGTCCCCTAAAACTTTCAACCAAAACCGCCTTAATCCTTCCAATTTCTAATTTGACATATTAATATACTAATATAACTTTTCACCAACCTTTAATAGACTGTTCTTTTCCTATAACAACAATACAAAAACAAAATAAACTTGGCTTTCTTTCTTTCTCTTTTCTTTTCTTTCTTTTTATATACTTCCTCCGTCTCATTTTATGTGTCACTTTTCCCTTTTTAGTCTGTGGCAAAAATGATGTCACCTTACTATAATTAAAAATATTTTAACTTTCAAATTCTTCTTTTACCTTTAATAAAATAATTTACAACCACATAAATATCTAAGAATTATTTCAGAGAAGTTTCAAAAGTTCTTTTTTTTTTCAAATGAGATGGAGGGAGTATGTGTTGTGTTCTTTTGCTTTGTAGATGTTAGATATTTTCTTGTGGATGTTCGATTTTCTTATTTGATTTTAGATCTTTGTTCTTGTAACAAAAACCCCAATAAATTATTTTATGAAAGTGGGAACAATGCATTTATCCATTTGAGAGTAACCTAGCTAAAATAAGTTCATGTCTTTAAGTTGTGGAAACAACATTAAATTTTTGTGGGTATCAAATAAAAAATAGAAAATCTTTGGGAACAACATTTCTGGCTTTGGCTGAAGAAGAAATCGTCCAAAAAAATGAAAATTATTTTGTAAGGATCTGAATAAAGATAACAAGGATGATTTTTACTTTGTATTGCTTTGAGATAATGAAGAAAATGATACAATGTATAAGGTAATATTTAATTCACTTGAAAATAATTAAGAGGGTGTTTAAATGATTGTACAGTTAAAGTATTAAAGTAAATTTTAATTTGTTGCTAAGCTAGGGAGGAATTTGATGTATTTTCTTATAAAATTATGAAAAAAAGATATTTAATTTTATTATTTTTCTTTTAAATTATGTCAGAAGTTATTTAGAAACATAAATAATTAATATATGACGATGAATGATTTGATAATGACTTCATAGTTGTATTTACAATAAAAAAGAAATTAGAAAAAATGTAAAATAATTATTTGACAACACGTATTTTATTTAGCTAGGAAATTGACGTCTCAGACCATCTCCAACTCAACACCAAATTTTACACCAAATATTTGGTGTTTTGAGCTCCAACCCACACCAATTTTTAAACCAAATTTGGTGTGTGAATAGTGTTACACCAAATTTGGTGTAACACTATTCATCACACCAATTCACTTTTTGAATATTTTAATATTATTTTATTATACAAACTTTTAATTAAACATTATATAAATTGTATGCTTTAATTAAATCTCTTGTATATTTAATTATTTTTTATAATATTAATTTTAGATATAAAATTTAGTTTTTTTATAAATTAATTTTTCTATATATGACTTTTAAAAAAAAAAATTTATGTTAATTCTACTATAAATTACATATAATCATGAAAATATAATCATGTCGAAAAGATGTTGAACGTGCATTTGGAGTTTTGCAATCTCGTTTTACAATTATTGTAGGACCATCACGTTTTTGGAGAAAAGAAGTGCTACATGATATATTAACTTCATGTACTATAATGCACAACATGATAATTGAGGATGAGTGTGATCTTAATGCACCAATTCAAGATGCGTCGGAAGGTCCAACTCTGATCGTAGAAATGACAATAGATGAAAATTATGAATTTCAACAATTTCTAGCTCGATATAAAAAAAATAAATTACAAAGAAGCTCATTTTGAACTACATAATGCATTAATAGAGCATTTATGGGAGCACCGTAGTGATCTTGAAAGTCGAATACTTATGTAGAATTTAAAATAATTTTTTCAATTATGTAATGTTTATTTAATTGTAATTCATTAATGATTTCACTTTTATTTGTATTATCCATTATTATGTATAATGTATAATATTTTGCTAGCAATTTATATTATTTAAAAAATTATGGTACAAAATAATTTTATATTAAATGATTATAAAAGGAAATAATATGAATAATATATGGTGAATGTTTTAGAAAGAATTTGTTTTATGAAATAAGAAAATATAAATGAAATAAGAAATAATAATATAATAATGAAGAGAGAGAAAAATATTCCTTTTTGGTGTAAAATTTGGTGCACTGGGTTGAAGTTGATTACACCAAAAATAATGTTGACACCAAATTTGGTGTTTGGATCGGAGATGCCCTCATACACCGTCATCAAGAACACAGTCTCCACAAAAATATGATCCTTACAAATATCACATGAATAATTAATTTTAAAATATTAGAGAGAAAAAAACACCTTAATGTTAATATGAAGAAAAAAAAAGTACTAAATTTGAATGTAAAAGAAAGGAAGAAACAAATTTACCAAAAAGGTGAAAAAACATTTGGGAATATATGGTCCTACCAATATGACACCAACAAACGAGAAGGGCTAAAATGCCATTCGACTATTTGAATGGCTACAAAATTATCTTTCAACCATCTTTCGACATTTAAATATCTTTGATGTCAATTTTTTTAGCTTAAGAATATCCTCGATATTAGCTCTTTGGTTCACATTTCCTCTTATTTTAAATAGTTTGCCTAAAGTAAATTATTAAATATTTATTTATTAAGTTGTCTAATCTGATTAGTCCAAATTTAAACCCTTATCAAATAAATAATAAAAATCACATATAATTCATCTTTTGACTCGATATGCTTGAAAATGATATTCAAAAAAATATTTATTTCATGATATCTTTCTGTTAACCTTTTTTAAATCAATAACGAATTTATTATAACCCAACTCATAAGTAGAGATTCGTCTTAAATCCGCGTCTGAATGTTCATTATTCTTTTTATTAATATAAAATTTTCTATTAATATCTAATTGTCTTGTTCATTTCCTATTTTTATTCTTATTTATTTTTTATCTCTTATTCTTAATTAGGATATTGAAGACTCGAAATTGAAATGAACTTACATGTTCATATTCTTCTAACATATATTATTATCATGAGTGGGGTAGGAGTGAGAATACGAGAAAATATTATTTTTTTTTGCTTATTTTGAATTTTGGATACACACAAAAGAAAAATGTTATTAAATTATCTTCTATTGAACTAATTATTTCTGTATCAATGTCCTTGTTATTTTCTTTTTTTTGCTCCCTTGTTTTATCATAAATTTTAAAAAAATTAAAATTTAAAATGGTGGACAAGATTCAAGAAGAAGAAAATGGAAGAGAGAGGAAGTGAATAGGGGAAGAGGTGATTTTACTACGGAACACAAAATCATGTCAGTAATATGAGCCCATATATTAAGTAATTTAAAATTATTTTAGCTTAGAAAGGCATAAAACACCCTTAAACTATGAGATTTGGTACAATATTGTCCTCTCATCCATCTTATGAGTGTGGGCAAATTAGAAACAAAGGTATTTCAGAGTCGAACAATTGACGTAGTATTTGGGGGTCGAAAGGTGGATGAAGTATAGTTTTATACCAATTTGAATAGTTGAAAGACATTTTAGAAAAAGACAAATATACATCGAACTAACGTAAATAATATGCAGATACCACCTGTTATACTATTGGGACATTGGTGCCTTTGCTGTCAAAAACCTAGAGCATATATACCCTTTTTACTAATGGACATACTCGTGTCATAATCTTATCCACCGACTCGACATTTATTAAGTATCAGATTGACGGATAAGATTGTGCCACGTGTTCCTATTTAGTCTTCCGTTAGAGTGAAGGGCATATATGTTCTAGTTTTTAGACAGCAGGAACACAAATGTCCCAAAAATATGATGGAGGGTATCTAGATACCATTTACAATTGTTGGAAGGTATATTTGTGGAAAAATATAAAAAAATCAAATAGACCAATTTTGCAATTTCTGGAAATTTTCAAACAGCCATGTTCTTCATATTTTGTTACAAATTGAACACCAAATTCATACCAAATATATAGAATTCTTAGCCATTTAACTTGTAAGTTCAACCACAAGTTCACAACCCAAACCCAATGAACCCCAATCACAATTTTTAATTAATTTTACAAATTCACAAGACTCATTTGTTATTATTCTTCAAGCTTTTTGAAGCTTGTTAATGGAGTTTTAAAATTTTCAACACTCATCATCACCCTTCACATTAACTCATATCCATATCTCCGCTTTCGAACTATCGTAAATGGTATGCAGATACCATTTGTTATACTTTTGGGACATTTGTGCTCCTACTGTCCAAAAACTAGAGCATATATACTCTTTATACAAACGGACATACACGTTTTATAATCTTATCCATCAACTCGACATTTATTAAATATTGGATCGACGGATAAGATTGTGCCACGTGTCCCTATTTAGTCTTCAGTTAGAGTGAAAGACATACATGTTCTAGTTTTTGGATGGTAGAGACACAAATGTCCCAAAAGTATGATGGATGGTATTTGCATACCATTTACGATAATTTAGGATATATTTGTGGAAAAATCTAAAAAATCAAATAGACCAATTTTGCAATTTCTAGAAAATTTCAAATAGCTATATTCTTCATATTTGATCACAAATTGAGCACCAAATATGTAGATTCTTAGCCATTTAACTTGTAAGCTCAACCACAAGTTCACAACCCAAACCCAATGAACCCCAATCACAATTTTTAATTAATTGTACATATTCACAAGACTCATTTGTTATTCTTCAAGATTTTTGAAGCTTGTTAATGGAGTTTTAAAATTTTAAACACTCACCATCACCCTTCACATTAACTTATATCCACATCTCCGCTTTGAAATAACTAACACAAATAATTATCTTAATTCTTTTAAAACCCAAAAAACAAAGAATTTAGAAGGAGTGATGGGGTCGGGGCAAAATGAAGGGGTTGGAGTAACTGATTTGCCTCAAAAGAGAAGTATAGTCTGGAGAAGAAGAAGAGAAGGAGAAGTGTGGGTATGGTGGGTTATTTCAATGATGAATAAAAGAGAGGGCCAGAGAAAGAAAGAAAGTTGGGGGCTGGGGGTGGAGGAGAGAGAGCTGGTGGAGAAGAAGTAAGTTAGGGGGTGGGGGGTGGGGGGGTGGGGGGAGAGGGATGGTTGAAGAACTTTCCCTTTTGAAAAATATTGATTTTTTAAATATAAACTATTATTTTTACTTGCTTTAAACTCATGTAATCACATACTTTTCCAATCCATCAATATTAATGCAAAATAAGTTCGGTTACTGATCAAAGATGTTTAAAATATTGTGTTCTACTGAATTTAAGGGTTCAGTTAACAAAGTAATAAATAAGAGGATTCAACTAATAAATGAAGCCAAGTAAAGAAGTATTTCAGGTCATTCTGTTTTTTTTTTTTTTTTGAATAATGGAGTTGACTAATAGAGAAGAAATAACTGAATTGGTGATCTATATATATAGAAGTTTTTCTCTATTCATTTTTTTGATTTAGTGGGTTGGTCAATTTTGGGCTAACCTATTTAGTCTTTATAATTTCCTTTTGTACTTTTTTGTTTAAGACCTTTGTTTATTACATCATGATAAATAAAATGGCTCACAAGGCCATAACTATTTTTTTAAAATAAAATAAAATATAAGACAAAATTTTGTGAAATTTGAAATTAATTTTAGGTTAGAGTACTTAATGAATTAGGATTAGTGTTTTATTTAGCTTTGAAATTGACGTCTCATACACTGTCAAGAACACAGTCTCCACAAAAATATTAACCTCACAAATATCACATGAATAAATAATATTAAAATATTAAAAGAAAAAAAATACACTAATGTTAATATGAAAAAAAAAAAAATATCTTTTACATACTAAATTTGAGTGTAAAAGAAAGGGAGAAATAAATATAGCAAAATAGTGAAATATTTGGAATCGTATTGATGTTTTTCTCGGAGAGAAGTATTGTAAACACTCTTAAACTTTGCTTGAATTATTAGTGTCATTCTCAAATTATTAACAACATTAAATATATCCTTTTACTTGATTAGTTGAACTTAAATACACTACCAATCTTGCAACATGAGTGAAATACAACTCCTAAATTTTCACCAAGTTTTGGGTGTTTTCCAAACTTCTCTCGACTTTTTACTAAGCGTACTTTCATGCTCCTACAAGAGTTTGACGTACACCACTTGTTATGTCATGTTTCAGATCGGGGGTGTATTTAAATTTAGTCAGTCAAGTAGAGAGATGCATCAATAATTCAACAACAAAACTAATAATTTATATCGAGTTTAAGAATATTTTTTATACTTTTTTTTTTCTTTTTGAAGTGGATGTCACATTGCCAAAAAGATGGGTTCCACAAATTTAAGATCCTAACAAATACCAAATAGTGTTAAACGTACATTTTAAGAAAAATATACTCCCTCCGTTTAAAAAAAATATGACCTCATTTTCTTTTTAGTCTGTTTAAAAAAGAATGACCCTTTTCCTTTTTTGGCCACACTTTAATTTCAACTTTCCACATGACATGTTTAAGGCCAGAAGATTAAATGACATTTTGGTACATTTGACATAACTTTAATTTAGAACTACAAGATTTAAAAGTCTTCTTTCTTTTTTTAAACTCTGTTTCAAGTCAAACTAGGACATTCTTTTTGAAACGGAGGAAATATTAAATATATGTCATCTCACTATGTGGGATCCAAAGAAAATAATGTGCGATGACCTTAAACTTATCACGAAGGATTAGATATTATATCCTAAAAATCCTAAGTTTAAGTAGCCCATAACAAAGTAAAATTTAAAAAAATACAGATGCAACACAAACAATATAACAAAATCATTACATAGGCCATAACATTGAGGAAGAGTAACAACCCTAAAATAATGTGATGATCAAAGCAAAGAAAAACATGATTTAACAGAAATTAATGGGCAAGACACTATGCAATTAATATTAATGATATTGAGATGCAAGACATTTAATTATCTACTAACTTTATGATCCAATCCATTATTTTTATGTTCTTTTTTATCAATAATGACCTCAATAAATTACAAATATATTATATCTTATCTAATCATTTAAGCTCAATACTTCTTTAATTTTCTATCTCTCCTTAAAAGTGTTATCAACTTATTTACATGATTAAGATCTATATATAACAATACAGCTGAATGAGAAAACGGTGACGTGGCGCTCTCTATGAGCTTCAATCCTATTAAAGATAGTGATATTTGATTCTTTCTTCATCAATAACCATATTTAATTTATTTTATCATTAATGCTATTATTCTCTTTTTCTGTAATATTTCCAATTTCTTCTTTACTCTTTTCTTCCCAAAATCTCACCATTAATGATATTTATATCATTTCCTTAAATCACTTCTTTTTCACTCTTTTTTTAAATTTATTCAATTCAAGATATAATATAAAAGGTATTTTTTAAATATTTTTGTACGATTTTCCCTTAAATCTCATTATCAATGATGTTTATAACATTTTCTTAATAAATCACTAATTTAGTACTTTTCCTTTCTTTGTTCTTTTTTTACTTATTTTTATTTATTTATTCAAATTCAAGAAATTTATATATCTATTTAATATAAGGTATTTCTGTTATCTTCTTTATTTGTATTTTTCCTTTTGTATATACATATCTTGTGTGGTTTTTTTTTATACTTTTTTTTCTAATTTTAAAAGACTTGATTTCGTTTAAAATATTTACAAAACATTAAACATAGTCAATTAACCGTAATGCCCAATTTGTTGAAACTCCTCTATTATGTGCCTATAAAGACATATTAATTTGAAGAAACGAAATAATAAAGCTTATTAACTTTAGAAATTAGTAACGGTAATCATAAGTTAAAGTTTATGGGCACATTAATTTTTTAAATATTATTTTGTCTCTGCAACTTCATATCAGTTACCAATAATACCTATAAATTATCATATTGAAAACTTTTATTTCTTCAACTTGTCTCTTCTTCGTATCTAAGTATTACAAACCAAAAATCTTGATAATCATTTATGTTGTCAATTTGATGATGGGTAGATTTTATATTTTTGCGTTCGTCATCAAATTATCTTCACGAATTCACTAATCAACAAAAAAAAGATATCACTTGCTGGATTTTGTTACATGCAAGGCATCAACTTTTTTAAAAGTCTTCATGTTCATTAATGTTTATTCTGCCTTTTTTATTCTCTTTGGTCTTTATTTTTTTTTTCCCATTACTTTAGGTAAGCAGATTTTTTTTTATGAGTATAGTTATTAAGATGTGCTAAATTATCAAAAAGGATTGAATATGGATGTTGAATGGGAAACTATCTTATTGTATTGAAATTGATTAATTTTATTATTGTCATTCTTTCTGCATATGAATGATTGGTTTTAGTGTTTGAAAATTGTTTGGTTAAATTCAAACTATTGTGTCTTATGTTTGGGTCAAGATTTATTCCTCAATAAAAGAGTATGAATTGAATGAAAATAATTTAAGCGAGGATAAACTTATTTTATTACTATTATAATAGGGTAATTTACTATAATGAAATTCTCGAGTTTTATTATTAACAGACAGTCTTAGATGAATTAAATATTTTACTTAATCAATATGTTTTACTTCTTCCGGTTATTATATATATTTAAGTGGAAGTTTG
>JAJOOE010059231.1:0-30758 GCA_036250405.1 Solanum raphanifolium
CTTATTGTATTGAAATTGATTAATTTTATTATTGTCATTCTTTCTGCATATGAATGATTGGTTTTAGTGTTTGAAAATTGTTTGGTTAAATTCAAACTATTGTGTCTTATGTTTGGGTCAAGATTTATTCCTCAATAAAAGAGTATGAATTGAATGAAAATAATTTAAGCAAGGATAAACTTATTTTATTACTATTATAATAGGGTAATTTACTATAATGAAATTCTCGAGTTTTATTATTAACAGACAGTCTTAGATGAATTAAATATTTTACTTAATCAATATGTTTTACTTCTTCCGGTTATTATATATATTTAAGTGGAAGTTTGATTTTTTATGAGGATTTGCAAATTTTTATATGCACATGTTGCATCTTCTTCTTTCTCATTAAATTTCATGTTCATTCCGTTTCTTTCCATTCCATAATTCAAATTAAAAAAATCTGTATATTTTATTTGTGGTGTTACAATACAACAGATTGCATGCATTATTTTGTACAATTTTGCCAGTAAATTTAGTCCAAAATAATGCAAAAAGGTTAGTACATATTTTCCTTCTAATAATGTTTTGTCAGTAAGTTAAAATCATATAATAAGGTGTAGTTGAACTTTCTTTCACAAGACAATGAGATACAATCCAAAATATCTAAGTACGAACATGGTACAAATTACTAACAACAATGTTTAGTTTTAATAGAGCAAATGTCTCAATGATGTAGATAGTTGATCAATTAACCGCTTGAACTTAATACGGTATGTATATGTACATTATGTATATAATAGTGTATGATTTATATATATAATTAGAAAAAATAAATAATAAATTTGATTGATTATTTGTGAAACATCCCGATGAAATTAGGGGTATTATAGTTAAAATTTAAACTTTTATTTTATTTTCAAGTAGTTAAAAATAAAAAATTACCTTAAATGTGCTAATAAGACAAACTTAAATTCATGCATAATACTCTTATATTGATTTATTATCTCTACATGGTGGACAAGGCTCATGGCTTAAGAATGGAGACGGTGTTATGGCCTCCACACTCGATAGGTCATTAGTATTTGCAGATCTTTAATTTTTAATAATAAATATAGTGTACATCATAAATAAAATATTTGATAACCGCGCGTAGTGTGACTGAGTTACCTAGTTTGAGTATAAAGAAAAAAAAGGAGAACCAATCTACCAAAAAGGTGAAAGGAACGTTTGGGAACAAATAGTTCTACCAATATGACATATTTACGAAAAATACATATTTTACTCCATACAATTGTTTTTGAAAATTATTCACCCACTTTAATTTTTTTAATGAAAAGGAAAGATATTCTTTTAATGAAAAGGAAAGATATTTTTCTCGACGAAATCGTTGAGTGGAAAAGGTTCACCTAAAACTAAAACTAAAAAATCAACTACTAACTCAAATTATTTCAGAAAAATCTCTTATTCTCATAGAGAATAGCTTAGAAGTTGGAGTGTGAGTCTTCTCCATCCCCATATCTATTTTCTAATCTCAATTTATCCCCAAACAGAAAACCCCTAGCTTGAAAAATATTGCTTTAAAATTGCCTTTACATGTAAGAAATATAACTGTCACAATCCAGACCGTCGTGATTGACACCCACACTAACCCTCCGGTGGGAGAACCACTACTACAACCCAATTAACCAAGCAACTAAACCAAAAACTAGAGCATTTAAGGATACGAAAAGAAGTTAAATAGCTAAAGACTGAAGTTCCCATAAACTTCCAAAAGATCTAAACAACTAACAATGCGGAAAATACACCTAGAACCTGAAAGTCAATGTACCAAAACATCTAAAGTTCAACAAGTCTAAACAAGAAGGGATACCACCCCAAACTAATGAGCTAATAACTAACTAGAAAAGTCTAAGTCCGAAATGGTGGACATAGACGAAAGAGAACCCAAAGTAGCCCAGAAGAAATGTCTCACCCTTGAATTCGAACGATCATTGATCTTCTAGACGAGGTCTGTCAATAGCGGCTTGAAGATGCCCTGTACTCAACAAAAATAAAAGCAAGTGCAGTATCAGTACAAAACCACAGTGTACTGGTAGGATCACACAACTATCCCACTAAGTGTAACATACATAATCAATACAACAATAAAATCACATGCATATATCGAACATATACGATATTATCATATGCTCAACAATATACATTTACAACAAGTCATTGGTTCTCTCATCGAACCCAAACCCAAACTGTTAGCATACCGGAACGTGGTATGTGATCCAATAGTTATGTTGGAACGTGGCAACTGATCCATATTTATGCTGGAACGTGGTAACCGATCCCAATTAGTTATGCCGGAACATGACAACCGATTCATTCAACACACCACAATCACAAACATAAGTACATTCTCATAATCATACAATCGAGCCATGATTCAATGGCATTCGATAATCATATATCCTCATTTATAATAAGTATGATCAATAATGCAACATTTCCATACATACATGTATCATAATGAAGCAAGATAAACATACATCACACAATCATAGAATTACAACTATCACCTACCTCGAAACAAGGTTGAAACCCTAAGAAACTTGATCCTTCCCTTTTCAGATTCGTTCCGCTTGTTCTTTGTCTACAAATAATCAATGTAATACGAGAATCAATAAATAATCACCAATTACCCGGATTACTAACCATTCTATGAACCCTAGATGAAACCCATGATTCCAATTATCCAAATTAGGGTTGTTTTCACCATAGATTCTAGATCCAAACCCTCCCCCATTGATATTTACCTATTAGATTACGTTATACAGATCAAAAACTGGATTCGGGGAGTTAAAATCTTACATTTAGCCTGAAGAATGGTGAAAAACGGTCAAGAAGTCATATGGGGTCATCTCCTAGCTCTCAAAGTCGAAAAATGCAGAATAAAGACGTTTTGGGGGTTTATTTACGACTTTAAGTCGCGTCTGGCTCGCCACAGCGGCCTTCACCCCGCTACAACAGCCCCACCAGAGCGACCAAAATCCCTGTCAAAGCGGGTTGCACGAAACAGTGAGCTATTTAATAATTCTCAAAACCCCCATTTCACAACACACCTTCAACCAACGACACTCATGAAATACCATTCACGCCAAAGTCAGTTTCGGGAGTTCAAGTCACTTGAATTCAATTTCGTAAAGTCGTATGGATTCCTCAACGAGTTATCTATCCCCTTATGTAATAAGCATTATAAATAAATCACCCGATTGTTACTAGATTTCCCTACACCTTAACGACTCTGATTCCATCCAAATCTGGGCTAGGTTGGGAAATCTCAAGTTACTACGAAAAAGTTTTCCGACCCAAAAAATTTTCCCCGTTAGCTTTTATATAACGACGGAACCCAGTCGTTACAATAGATACCAATTTACCTATCACTCGTCTTCGAGTGACAAACTTAGGAAAAATAGGCTAAGGAATGAATGAAGTAGTACCTGAATCGACGAACAATTGGGGATACATGTCTCGCATGTCCCTCTCGGTTTCCCAAGTAGCTTCCTCAACTGGACGATGCTTCCATTTAAATTTCACGAACTTAATCTCCTTGGTCCTCAACTTACGCACATCATGATCAAGAATCACAACCGGTTCCTCCTCATATTGGAGGTCTTTGTCCAGTACAATTGAGTCTCATTTAATGATGTAATCCCCATCACCACAATCTCTTCAACATGGACACATAAAATACCAGATGAACACCAGATAGATTAGGAGATAGAGCCAATCTATAAGCAATCGGTCCTACAAATTCAAGAGGCTCAAAGGGACCAATGTATTGTAGACTTGGCTTGCCCTTCTTGCCAAATCTCATCATCCCTTTCATGGGTGATACCTTAAGAAGAACAATCTCACCGGTTTGAAATGCCATGTCTATTACCTTATGATCCACATACTTCTTTTGTCTACTCTAGGATGCTAGAAGGTTAGTTTGAATATTTCTCACCTTATCTTGAGCATCCTTCACTAAATCGACCCCCAATGGTTTCACATCTCCAGCCTCAAACCATCCTATGGGTGATCTACATCCTCTCCCATAGAGTGCCTCAAATGGTACCATATCTATGCTGGAGTGATAACTATTATTATAGGAGAACTCACACAAAGGCATGCCCTCCAAAATCAAGCACACATGCCCTCAACATGTCTTCTAACACTTGAATAGTCCTCTCTGACTGCCCGTCTGTCAGTGGATGAAAGGTTGTACTAAAAGTGAGTTGTGTGCCAATTCATCATGCAATTTCCTCCAAAACTTGGATATGAATTAGGTACTATGGTCTGAGATGGTAGAGAGAGGCACCCCATGCAACCTCACTATCTCCTTCACATAGACTTTAGACAATTGTTCAACATTATAATCTATTCTTACTAGAACAAAATGAGCTGACTTAGTCAATCTATCAACCACTACCCTAATAGAATCAAACTTCCCCAAAGTCTTAGGAAGACCAACCACAAAATCCATGGCTATCCTTTCCCATTTCCATTCCGAAATTGGCATTCTTTGAAGCAATTCTGCAAGCCTTTGATGTTCATACTTTACTTGTTGGCAATTTTGACACTTAGCCACAAACTCCACTATATCCTTCTTCATGCTCGGCCACCAATAAATTTGCTTCAAGTCTCGGTATATCTTGGTCACACCTGGATGAATGGAATACCGTGAACCATGGCATTCTGTCAACAATTTCTGAATCAAGTCATCAACTCGAGGAACACATATCCTCCCTTTAAAACTGAGCACACCTTCTGCATCAAGAGTGGTCTCTTGTGCCTTACCAATCGCGGTCTTCTTTTTAATCTCATTCAAATTTTCATCCTCAAATTGTTTGGCCTTGATCTCCTCAATGAATGTGGCCCTTACCTCAATGCTAGTTAACACCTTACCTCTTTCTGAGATTCCTAACTGCATGAACTTAGACTCCAATGTCTAAATTTCCTTAGCCAAAGGTCGCTTGGTTACACTCAAGCAAGCTAAATTACCCATACTCACCATTTTTCGACTCAAAGCATCTGCCACAACATTAGCCTTACCCGGATTGTATTAGATGGTCACATCATAATCTTTAAGTAATTTCATGCACCTTCGTTGTCTCAAATTTAGATCCTTTTGAGTGAACACATGCTGCAAACTACGATGATCAATAAAAACCTCACACTTAACACCATAGAGGTAATGTCGCCAGATCTTAAGAGCAAACACTACCGCTGCCAATTCCAAATCATGCATTGGATAATTCCTCTCGTGCACCTTTAATTGACGCGATGCATAAGCCATAACATTCTTATCCTGCATCATCATAGCACCCAAGCCAGAATGTGAAACATCACAATAAACTATAAAGTCCTTACCTTTAACCGATAATGCTAAGATAGGTGTGGTGGTCAAAAGAGTCTTGAGCTTTTGAAAGCTATCCTCCCATTTTTCAGTCCATTCAAACGGTATCTCTTTTTTGGTCAAAGTAGTCAAGTGATTGGCAATAGAAGCAAAATTCTTTACAAATCGACGATAGTAGCTAGCGAGCCCAACAAAACTCCTAACTTCTGTCACAGAGCTAGGTCGAGCCCAATTCTTAACCACCTCAATCTTTTGAGGATCTACCATTACCCCTTCTTTTGAAACTATATGTCCCAAAAATGCAACAGAAGTCAACCAAAATTCGCACTTAGAAAATTTAGCATACAACCTTTGTTTCCTAAGACCACCCAGAACAATACGAAGATGGTCGGCATGCTCTTCCTCACTTTTCGAATAGATCAAAATATCATCAATAAAGACTATGACAAAAGCATTAAGAAATGGCTTGAACACCCCATTCATTAAACTCATAAAAGCGGCAGGCGCATTAGTTAAGCCAAAGGACATAACTAGAAACTCGTAGTGCCCATAGAGGGTTCTATACGCCGTCTTTGGCACATCCTCAGGCCTAATTTTCAACTGATGGTAGCCAAACCTTAGATCAATCTTGGAGAAAACTGATGCGCTTTGCAATTGGTCAAAAAGATCATTTATTCGAGGCAAGGGATGCTTTTTTCGAATGGTGACCCTATTCAATTGCCAGTAATCTATACACATTCTCATACTACAATCCTTTTTCTTAACAAACAAAACTGGGGCACCCCATAGGGAAGCACTAGGTCGAATAAATCCCTTATCAAGAAGCTCTTGGATTTGAGCCTTAAGCTCTCTTAATTCTGTCGGAGCCATACGATATGGAGGGATAGAAATGGGGTGTGTATCAGGCTCCAAATCAATGCAGAAATCTATATCTCTATCCAGAGGCATACCAGACAAATTAGTAGAAAACACTTCTCTAAATTCTGACACCACAAAAATAGACTCAATAGATGGAGACTCAACCTCAACATCCCGGATATGCAACCCTTCTCGACCAGTTTCCTAGCCCGAATGGAGGATATTATCTTACCTTGCTTAGGCTTGTACACCCCTTCCCACTATAATTTTTCCCTTCTCAGAATTTCTAGAGTTACAAACTTAGTATTACAATTTAACACAACATAATAAAGGGACAACCAAGTCATGCCTAAGATAATATCAAAGCCAGTCATATCTAAAATCACCAATCTGAAAACCCATAAACAAAATAGGACAAGCACAATAGACATGGGTGACTATGACTGACTCTCCAACTAGTGTAGAAACATGGATAGGGGCATCAAGTACATCTAAAATCATATCAAACTCTGAGGCAAATCAGACAGATACATAAAAATAAGTAGAACTCGGATCAAATAACACATTAATAATCCGGTCACAGACAAGAATAGTACCTGTGATCACCGCGTCAGACGCCTCTGCCTTATTCTTGCCCGGAAAGGCATAACACTGAGCCTTATCATCTTGATGAACGACTTCCCTGCCTGGTTGCACGTTACCTCTGTCTGCATTACCATTTCCTCTACCTCCACGACCTCATTGATTACCTCCTCACCCACCTTGTGGATGCCCTCGACCATTATTACCATTTCCCTTGGGTACCACTGCTCTAGTCCATTGCTGCGCCGACTCAAACACACGTGTGTGGGGGCAATTTCTCCTTATGTGCCCGGGATCTCCACAATTGTAGCAAGTACAATCAAAAGAGGGTCTGTTGCCCACTTAAGGTGCGACTCCCCGACCATCTTGAATCAAATTATGAGGTAAAGTTCCTGAGTAATAACCTATAGAGGCGGGCATAACGGACTGAATTGGCTTGGCTGCAAGCGTTGGCCTTTCGAACCCTCTAGAATAAGAACCTTGAAAGTTACTCGAGTTCTTGGCCCTTTTTGCCAATGCCTTAGCCTGACTGTCTCGCCTCACCCCCTCCACTTTCTTAACATAGTCTGTTACCTCATTAAAGCTCTTCCCTGTAGAAGTCATATGAACAAATAATACTTGCAACTCAGAATTTAGTCCCCTAATAATAACTAGATTCTCTCTTTCTCAGTAGTCACCAATTGAGTAGCATATCTAGACAAAGCATGGAACTTGGCCTCATAAGCAGCCACGGTCATACCACCTTGCTCCAAAGCCATGAACTCATCCTTCTTGTGATCCCTCAAAGTCCTAGGCACATATTTCTCCAAAAACAGGGCATGAAATTGGGTCTAAGTAAGTGGAGGTAAAGTAGAAGATTTGCATTCCATATAAGCTCTCCACTATTGCTTAGCCTCACCTTAAATTGAAAGGACACAAACTTAAACCCATGCTTATGAAGCCTCTCATAGCAATCTAAGATGAACTCATAAGCATCATCATTCTAAGAACCAAGAAACCCAGGAGGCTTTAGCTTAAAAAACTTAGTCAACATTTCATGCTCGTTACCAGAAGGAAACACTCCAGGACCAACCAACCCTTTCAAGAAAGACATAATTTGTTGAGCTAACACGGGGTCTAAGGGAGGAACATATGTAGTTCCAACATGCACCTCTTCCTCTTGTCCAACCTCTTCTATATTCTCAACATCCTCAACTTCAACATTCTCCTCTATCTCTTCATGTTGCGCAGAAAGGTTCTCATTTATAGGAGCATTCTCAACATGAGCTTCATTTCCAGCAGGAGCTACTCTTCCACGACCTCTACCCCTAGCTCTTCCTCTACACCTGCCTCGACCGCAACCTCTCGCTGCAGATTCCTCAGCTGGAGCATTGACGGGAGTTACGGTCCTAATGCCGTTGAACCTAGTATTAACCATCTGCGGACAAAAGAGTGAAAGAGGTTAGATACCAATTTGAATCGATAGATACCAATTGGAATCAGGTTATAGCACGAAAGGAGACAAGAGAAAAATAGAGAGATTTCCTAAAGTCCTATAGCCTCTCGTAGAAAAGTAAATGCATCCCTGTACCGTTCCACAAGACTCTACTAGGCTCATTTCGGTACATCGAGATCAACGAACCTAGGCTCTGATAACAACTTTGTCACGACCCAGACCGTCATGATTGGCACCCACACTAACCCTCCGGTGGGAGAACCACTACTACAACCCAAACCAAGCAACTAAACCAAAAAACTAGAGCATTTAAGGATATGAAAACAAGTTAAATAGCTAAAGACTGAAGTTCCCATAAACTTTCAAAAGATCTAAACAACTAACAATGTGGAAAATACACCTAGAACCTAAAAGTCAACGTACCAAAACATTTAAAGTTCAACAAGTCTAAACAAGAAGGGATACAACCCCAAACTAATGAGCTAATAACTAACTAGAAAAGTCTAAGTCCGAAATGGTGGACATAGACGAAAGAGAACCCATGGCAGCCCGGAAGAGATGGCTCACCCTTGAATTTGAACGATCACTGATCTTCTAGACGAGGTCTGTCAATAGCCGCTTGAAGATGCCCTATACTCAACAAAAATAAGAGCATCAGTAAACAACCACAGTGTACTGGTAGGATCACACGGCTATCCCACTAAGTGTAACATACATAATCAATACAACAATATAAACACATGCATATATCAAACATATACAATAATATCACATGCTCAACAATATACATTTACAACAAGTCATTGGTTCTCTCATGGAACCCAAACCCAAACAGTTAGCATACTGGAACGTGGTACCCGATCCAATAGTTATGCCGGAACGTGGCAACCGATCCCAATTAGTATGCCGGAATGTGGCAACCGATCCATTCAACACACCACAATCACAAACACAAGTACATTCTCATAATCATATAATCAAGTCATGATTCAATGGCATTCGACAATCATATATCCTCATTTACAACAAGTGTGATCAATAATGCAACATTTCAATACATACATGTATCATAATGAAGCAAGATAAACATACATCACACAATCATAGAATTACAACCATCACCTACCTCGAAACAAGGTTGAAACCCTAAGAAACTTGATCCTTCCCTTTTTGGATTCGTTCCGCTTGTTCTTGGTCTACAAACAATCAATGTATACAAGAATCAATAAACAATCACCAATTACCCGGATTACTAACCATTCTATGAACCCTAGATGAAACCCATGATCCCAATTATCCAAATTAGGGTTGTTTTCACCATAGATTCTAGATCAAAACCCTTCCCCGTCGATATTTACCCATTAGATTACGTTCTACGGATCGAAAAACAAATTCGGGGAGTTAAAATCTTACCTTTAGCCTCAAGAATGGTGAAAATGGTCAAGAAGTCGTATGGGGTCATCTCTTAGCTCTCAAAGTTGAAAAGTCCAGAAAAAAGACATTTTGGGGGCTTATTTAGGACTTTAAGTCGCGTCTGGCCCGCCACAACGGCTCTCACCCCTCTACAGCGGCCCCACCAGAGCGACCAAAATCCCCGCCAAAGTGGGTTGCATGAAATAGTGAGCTATTTAATAATTCTCAAAAGCCCCATTTCACAACACACCTTCAACCAACGACACTCAGAAAATACCGTTCACGCCAAAGTCAGTTTCGGGAGTTCTACTCACCCGAATTCAATTTCGTAAATTCGTACGTATTCCTTAACAAGTTATATATCCCCTCATGTAATCAGAATTATAAATAAATCACCTGATTATTACCAAATTTCCCTACACCTTAACGACTCCGATTCCGTCCAAATCTGGGCTAGGTTGGGAAATCTCAAGTTACTACGAAAAAGTTTTTCGACCCAATTTTTTTCCCCGTTGGCTTTTATACAACGACGGAACCCAGTCGTTATAGAATTACAAAGATATGAGAAGATATTTACAATCCTAGAGAATATGTTAGTACAATCCCAAATGATATGCTACACAATCCACAAGATATTCTTACCCATTAAAGAATGCTAACTATTTTTCATAACACATGCTAACACTCTCCCTCAAATGGAGCATAAATATAATGTATGCACATCTTGACAAGTGAGAGTTATTAAAACCTTTTCTGGATACAACTTTAATTAGAACATCAACCAGCTGCTCTAAGGTCTTCACATACAGAACTTCAATTGTCTTATCTTCAAACTTCTCATAGATAAAATTATGATCAATCTCCACATATTTATTACGACCATGTTGGATTGAATGTTCTTCAATTTTATTAGTAGACTAGTTGTCACAAAATAACTTCATAGATTCGTCGAGTGAAAATCCGAACTCCCCCATAAGTCATTTTGACCATAATAATTCTTGGATACCTTTAACCATTACTTTGTATTCAACTTCTGTACTAGACAATGAGACTACCTTTTGTTTTTTACTTTTCCAAGTAACCACGTTACCTCCAACAAAAATGAAATTCCCTATTGTTGAGTGTCACCGTTCTCTGAATCACAATAACTAATAATTTTTGTATGATGATTCTTAGAGAACATAAGGCCTCTTTCTGGTGCTAACTTCAAGTATCACAAGTCTCTAATGACTGCATTCACGTGAACTTCACTTGGAAGATGCATAAAATGACTTACCACACTATTCGCATAAGTAATAAGTGGTCAGGTATGCGATAAGTATATCAAACATTCCACTAATCTTTGATATCTCTCTTTGTTAGTAGGAACTTGATCCAAAAGTTCCTCCAAACTATGAGTTTGCTCAATCGTTGTATCAATAGGCTGACAACCTAACATACTCGTCTCCTTTAACAATCAAGAACATATTTATGCTGAGATAAAAATATTCCTTATTTGAACCTAATAACTTCAATACCCAAGAAATACTTTAATCCTTCTAGAACTCTCATATCAAACTCAGAGGATAATTAAGTCTTCAATTTAGTCATCTCATCAATATCATCACCAATAACAATCATGTCATCAACATAAATGATAAAAATATTATCTTACCATTTTGTCGCTTCAAAATAAGGAATGGTTTGCGTTGCTCCAAGTATAGCCATATTTCTTCATTGTTAGTCGAAACTTTCCAAACCATGCTTTAGGGGATTGTTTCAGACCATACAATGTTTTTTTTAGCTTGCAAACTAAATCTGTATTTCCAGAGGTATTGTAACTAGGAGGTATGCTCATATATATTTCTTCAGATAATTCTCCGTGCTAAAAAGCATTCTTCACATCATATTGTTGTAGAGGCCAACCAATATTTTTAAGTGGCTTTAAATCTGTTATTTGGTTGCAAAGGGTGGGATAAATTATCCCAAGATTAACAATTAGTCCTGAGATAAGTTATCCCTCTCTGGGGGTGGAATAATAATATTCTCAGGATAACTTATCATGGGATAAAGTGGGTAAAATAACAAAAATACCCCCCTTAAACTCCACTTTTATACACCACTTTACATTCATGTATATTAACATAATTTTTAACAACATTTATAATAATATTTACAACCTTAATTATTCATTGTTCTTATGATAATATATCTTTCTATTAAAAAATTAAATTTTATAAATACAATTTTTATTTATGAATATATTATAAGTTGAATATATTTGCCTAACTCTTATGTTTATTTATCTTTTGATTTCTCTCAAAATGTTCACTCCACTACTAAATTACGTTTTATTTAATTAAATAGGTTATTACTCACTTAAAATTATATTTTATATATCAACTAAAATGTAGATAACTTTAAATGTAGATTACTATAATAATAAAATTTCTTTTACTTTTAATAAACTTATAATTGAATTTTATTTTTAAGCTAAATTAGATGGAAGTTTATTTTAAAACTAAATAACATGAAAATTTTAATTTTAAGCTAAATAAGATGGAAATTTTATTTTCAAGCTAAACAAGATGGAAGTTTTATTTTAAAGTTAAATAAGATGAAAGTTTAATTTTAAAAACACATGGCACAATCATGGAAATGCACACCCAAAAATACTTAAGCTAAATAAGATGATTTTTTTTTAATAATGAATAACTAAAACTTGCAAAGAAAATGTAAAAAACAAAACAAAAAAAAACTAAATAAGGTGGAGGGTATTTTTGTAAACAAACAAGCTATTCTTAGAAATTATGCAATGAATATAAGTTTGCATATGACAAATAGGGTTGTTCAAAATCGAATCGAAACCGATAACCCGAACCGAAAAAAAGTTATTGATTTATAAGTATTTGGTTATTGGTTTAGCGGTTTTGATTTTTTTCTTATTGGGTTATCGGTTCTTAACGGTTTGAGGTTTTCTCTTAACAGGTTAACCGATAACCCGATAATAAATTAAATAATTATATTTATATCATTTTGTATATAAAGTCTTTGACTTAAAGTTTGGTTTCCTACTTTTATTTATGGTTGTCTCAAACACTTGGTTATCCTATAATGTAAAAATGTTTGCTTTTAAGCAAAGATATAACTTGTGAACTCATGTGCATGGTTCATTTGGTTTGTCACCTTATTTCTAAGTTATTTTCAATATTTTTTTTTATGTCAAATCATAACGGTTAAACCGATAACGATCAAAATTCGATAAACCAATAACGATAAGCCTAATAGCTTAATGGTTCGATAAAGGTTTAGTATCTCTACAAACCGATAACCAATAAGCCAAACTGATAAACATCAAAACCGAACCAAACCGACCGATATGCAGCCCTAATAACAAACCAAACAAGCAATAAAAACTAATCTGAGAATAACTGTGACGACCCAAAAATGGACGTGATGACACTCGTTTTATCCCACCAAGACAAGTCAGCCTAAAACTCAACTATTACAATAAAATGAGGAAGTTTTATAATCAACTCAAAAATACCCCCAAAATCTGGTTGTCACGTGTACAAGCCTCTAAAGTATTACAATTGATTCAGAAGAAAAAAACAAGTCTCAAATGACCTTTTTTCTAGAATAGAACAAGATTATAAATAAGAGTGAGTAAGTCCACTGAGATTACAAATAGCTACCTCACAAATCTCCAAGAAACCTCGAAAAAAAAGAGAATGAAAAGTATCACACAAAAATCTGGGCACGTAACCTACAAAAAATTGTAGAAGCAAAGAGTGAATACCAAACCACACGGTACTCAGTAAGTAAACCTATAAACACAAGCTAAAAGGATGGAATACGGGTACTCCTTACACACCAACCGAACCTGTCACGACCCGAGCCTACACCCTGGATGTGGCCGGCACTCAAGAACCATTGCTGATCCCCAAACGAACCTTCATCCTGGCTGACTACA
This sequence comes from Solanum raphanifolium, assembly GCA_036250405.1. Classification (NCBI taxonomy): domain Eukaryota; kingdom Viridiplantae; phylum Streptophyta; class Magnoliopsida; order Solanales; family Solanaceae; genus Solanum; species Solanum raphanifolium. Next base: position 13,612 of record JAJOOE010059231.1, read on the forward strand.
AGCGAAAAACTGATTCAAGCATTCAAAGCCTAAAAACTGAATAAATTCATGAAACTGAAATACAAAGTTTTAACTCAGATGAAAAACTCTGAATAAAATAGTATATTCAACTCACCATAAAATAGGCAACTTAAGTCTTTAAAACAATTAATAAAATAAATGAATAATACAGAGTTCTCAACTATACTATCTATGAAGCCTCTAACTGATAAAGATGGAAGTCAGGGCAAGACTCATGACATCTTGACTAAACTAAAAAGTAAATGAAATCCTCCGGAAACGAGGAGGCTCACCATAGCTAACTCGAACTCCTGGATCTGTCAATGAATCTCCTGTTGATGATCCTGAATACTTGTGTCTACATCATGAGAAGATGCAGGCCAAATAGCTCATTACGTGGAATGTACGAGCACCTAAGAGGAATTCTAAAGCATAAACATAAGCTTGAACTTTGATAAAAAGGAAACATACTTACCTCTTCTCAAACTTACTCAACTCGAGGAATACTCAAGAATACTCAAAACTACTCAAACTTAATCAACTCAGAAGTACTCAAGGATAAGGTACACAACTCAGAGATAAAGTACTCAACTAAAAGATATGTTATTCAACTCTGGGTACTCAACTCTAGATACTCAATTCAATATGACTGAACTCATTTCAATATAAAACAATTTAAAACAAGTGTAATATAAAGAAACATGTTGTCAGCTCTGTGTGTATGCAAGGATACAACATTAAATGAAGCAAGATAAACATACATCACACAATCATAGAATTACAACCATCACCTACCTCGAAACAAGCTTGAAACCCTAAGAAACTTGATCCTTCCCTTTTCGGATTCGTTCCGCTTGTTCTTTGTCTACAAATAATCATTGTAATACGAGAATCAATAAATAATCACCAATTACACGGATTACTAACCATTCTATGAACCCTAGATGAAACCCATGATTCCAATTATCCAAATTAGGGTTGTTTTCACCATAGATTCTAGATCCAAACCCTCCCCCATTGATATTTACCCTTTAGATTACATTATACGGATCGAAAAATGGATTCGGGGAGTTAAAATCTTACCTTTGGCCTGAAGAATGGTGAAAAACGGTCAAGAAGTCATATGGGGTCATCTCTTAGCTCTCAAAGTCGAAAAGTGTAGAATAAAGACGTTTTGGGGGTTTATTTACGACTTTAAGTCGCGTCTGGCTCGCCACAACGGCCCTCACCCCGCTACAGCAGCCCCACCAGAGCGACCAAAATCCCCGCCGAAGTGGGTTGCACGAAACAGTAAGCTATTTAATAATTCTCAAAACCCCCATTTCACAACACACCTTCAACCAACGACACTCATAAAATACCATTCACACCAAAGTCAGTTTCGGGAGTTCTACTCACCCAAATTCAATTTCGTAAAGTCGTATGGATTCCTTAACGAGTTATCTATCCCCTTATGTAATAAGCATTATAAATAAATCACCCGATTGTTACCAGATTTCCCTACACCTTAATGACTCTGAGTCCATCCAAATCTGGGCTAGGTTGGGAAATCTCAAGTTATTACGAAAAAGTTTTCCGACCCAAAAAATTTTCCCCGTTGGCTTTTACATAACGATGAACCCGATCGTTACAATAGATACCAATTTACCTATCAATTGTCTTCGAGTGACAAACTTAGGAAAAATAGGCTAAGGAATGAATGAAGTAGTACCTGAATCGACGAACAATTAGGGATACATGTCTCGCATGTCCCTCTCGGTTTCCCAAGTAGCTTCCTCAACTGGACGATGCTTCTATTTGACTTTCACGGACTTAATCTCCTTCGTCCTCAACTTACGCACATCATGATCAAGAATCACAACCGGTTCCTCCTCATATTGGAGGTCTTTGTCCAGTACAATTGACTCTCAATTAATGATGTAATCCCCATCACCAGAATCTCTTCAACATGGACACATAAAATACCGGATGAACACCCGATAAATTAGGAGGTAGAGCCAATCTATAAGCAATCGGTCCTAAAAATTCAAGAGGCTCAAAGGGACCAATGTATCGCGGACTTGGCTTGTCCTTCTTGCCAAATCTCATCACCCCTTTAATGGGTGATACCTTAAGAAGAACAGTCTCATCGGTTTGAAACGCCATGTCTCTTACCTTATGATCCGCATACTTCTTTTGTCTACTCTAAGATGCTAGAAGCTTAGTTTGAATATTTCTCACGTTATCTTGAGCATCTTTCACTAAATCGACCTCCAACGGTTTCACATCTCCAACCTCAAACCATCCTATGGGTGATCTACATCCTCTCCCATAGAGTGCCTCAAATGGTGCCATATCTATGCTAGAGTGATAACTATTATTATAGGAGAACTCACACAAAGGTATGAATTTATCCCAATGCTCTCCAAAATCAAGCACACATGTCATCAACATGTCTTCTAACACTTGAATAGTCCTCTGTTACTCCCCGTATGTCAGTGGATGAAAGGTTGTACTAAAAGTGAGTTGTGTGCCAATTCATCATGCAATTTCCTCAAAAACTTGGATGTGAATTAGGTACTATGGTCTGAGATGATAGAGAGAGGCACCCCATGCAACCTCACTATCTCCTTCACATAGACTTTAGACAATTGTTCAACATTATAATCTATTCTTACTAGAATAAAATGAGCTGACTTAGTCAATCTATCAACCACTACCCTAATAGAATCAAACTTCCCCAAAGTCTTGGGAAGACCAACCACAAAATCCATGGCTATCCTTTCCAATTTCCATTCCGGAATTGGAATTCATTGAAGCAATTCTGCAAGCCTTTGATGTTCATACTTTACTTGTTGGCAATTTTTACACTTAGCCACAAACTCCAATATATCCTTCTTCATGCTTGGCCACCAATAAATTTGCTTCAAGTCTCGGTACATCTTGGTCACACCTGGATGAATGGAATACTGTGAACCATGGCATTCTGTCAACGATTTCTGAATCAAGTCATCAACTCGAGGAACACATATCCTCCTTTTAAAACTGAGCACACCTTCTGCATCAAGAGTGGTCTCTTGTGCCTTACCAATCGCGGTCTTCTTTTTAATCTCATTCAAATTTTCATCCTCAAATTGTTTGGCCTTGATCTCCTTAATGAACGTGGCCCTTACCTCAATGTTAGTTAACACCCCACCTCTTTCTGAGATTCCTAACTGCATGAACTTAGACTCCAAGGTCTGAATTTCCTTAGCCAAAGGTCACTTCGTTACACTCAAGCAAGCTAAACTACCCATACTCACCGCTTTTCAACTCAAAGTGTCTGCCACAACATTAGCCTTACCCAGATTGTACTGGATAGTCACATCATAATCTTTAAGTAATTCCATTCACCTTCGTTGCCTCAAATTTAGATCCTTTTGAGTGAACACATGCTGCAAACTACGATGATCAATAAAAACCTCACACTTAACACCATAGAGGTAATGTCGCCAGATCTTAAGAGCAAACACTACCACTGCCAATTCCAAATCATGCATTGGATAATTCCTCTCGTGCACCTTTAATTGACACAATACATAAGCTATAACATTCTTATCCTGCATCATCACACCACCCAAGCCAGAATGTGAAACATCACAATAAACTATAAAGTCCTTACCTTTAATCGGTAATGCTAAGATAGGTGCAGTGGTCAAAAGAGTCTTGAGCTTTTGAAAGCTATCCTCCCATTTTTCAGTCCATTCAAATGGTATCTCCTTTTTGGTCAAAGTAGTCAAGTGAGTGGCAATAGAAGCAAAATTCTTTACAAATCGACGATAGTAGCTAGAGAGCCTAACAAAACTCCTAACTTCTGTCATAGAGCTAGGCTGAGCCCAATTCTTAACCGCCTCAATCTTTTGAGGATCTACCATTACCCCTTCTTTTGAAACTACATGTCCCAAAAATGCAACAAAAGTCAACCAAAATTCGCACTTATAAAATTTAGCATACAACATTTGTTTCCTAAGAACACCCAGAACAATACGAAGATGGTCGGCATGCTCTTCCTCACTTTTCAAATAGACCAAAATATCATCAATAAAGACTATGACGAAAGAATCAAGAAATGGCTTGAACACCCCATTCATTAAACTCATAAAAGCGGCAGGCGCATTAGTTAAGCCAAATGACATAACTAGAAACTCGTAGTGCTCATAGCGGGTTCTATACGCCGTCTTGGGCACATCCTCAGGCCTAATTTTCAACTGATGGTAGGTAGACCTTAGATTAATCTTGGAGAAAATTGATGCGCTTTGCAATTGGTCAAAAAGATCATTTATTCGAGGCAAGGGATACTTTTTTCGAATGGTGATCCTATTCAATTGCCGGTAATCTATACACATCCTCATACTACAATCCTTTTTCTTAACAAACAAAACTGGGGCACCCCATGGGGAAGCACTAGGTCGAATAAATCCTTTATCAAGAAGCTCTTGGATTTGAGCCTTAAGCTTTCTTAATTCCGTCGGAACCATGCGATATGGAGGGATAGAAATAGGGCGTGTATCAGGCTCCAAATCAATGCAGAAATCAATATCTCTATCCAGAGGCATACCAGACAAATCAGTAGAAAACACTTCTCTAAATTCTGACACCACAGGAATAGACTCAATAGATGGAGACTCAACCTCAACATCCCGGATATGCAACCCTTCTCGACCAGTTTCCTAGCCCGAATGGAGGATATTATCTTAGCTTGCTTAGGCTTGTACAACCCTTCCCACTCTAATTTTTCCCATGTCAGAATTTCTAGAGTTACAAACTTAGTATTACAATTTAACACAACATAATAGGGGGACAACCAAGTCATGCCTAAGATAATATCAAAGCCAGTCATATCTAAAATCACCAAATCTAAAAACCCATAAACAAAATAGGACAAGCACAATAGACATGGGTGACTATGACTGACTCTCCAACTAGGGTAGAAACATGGAAAGGGGCATCAAGTACATCAAAAATCATATCAAACTCAGAGGCAAATCACACAGATACATAAGAATAAGTAGAACCCATATCAAATAACACATTAACATTCTAGTCACAGACAAGAATAGTACCTGTGATCACCGCGTCATACGCCTCTGCCTCATTCTTGCCCGAAAAGGCATAACACTGAGCCCTATCATCTTGACGAACCACTTCCCTGCCTGGTTGCACCTTACCTCTGCCTGCATTACCATTTTCTCTACCTCCACGGCCTCATTGATTACCTCCTCACCTACCTTGTGGACGCCCTCGACCATTATTACCATTTCCCTTGGGTACCACTGCTCTAGTCTACTGCTGCGCGGACTCAAACACACGTGTGTGGGGGCAATTTCTCCTTATGTGCCCGGGCTCTCCACAATTATAGCAAGTACGATCAAAAGAGGGTCTGCTTCCCACTTAAGGTGCGACTCCCCGACCATCCTGAATCAAATTATGATGTAAAGTTCCTGAGTAATAACCTATAGAGGCGGGCATAGCGGACTGAATTGGCTTGGCTGCAAGCGTTGGCCTTTTGGACCCTCTGGAATAAGAACCTTGAAAGTTACTCGAGTTCTTGTCCCTTTTTGCCAATGCCTTAGCCTGACTGTCTCGCCTCACCCCCTCCACTTTCTTAACATAGTCTGTTCCCTCATTAAAGCTCCTCCCTGTAGAAGTAATATGAACAAATAATACTTGCAACTCAGAATTTAGTCCCCTAATAATAACGAAATTCTCTCTTCCTCAGTAGTCACCAATTGAGTAGCATATCTAGACAAAGCATGGAGCTTGGCCTCATAAGCAGCCACGGTCATACCACCTTGCTCCAAAGCCATGAACTCATCCTTCTTGCGATCCCTCAAAGTCCTAGGCACATATTTCACCAAAACTAGGGCATGAAATTGGGTCCAAGTAAGTGGAGGTAAAGTAGAAGATTTGCATTCCATATAAGCTCTCCACCATTGCTTAGCCTTACCTTGAAGTTGAAAGGACACAAACTCAACCCCATGCTGATGGACAATTCCGAACTTATGAAGCCTCTCATAGCAATCTAAGATGAAGTCATAAGCATCATCATTCTAAGAACCAAGAAACCCAGGAGGCTTTAGCTTAAAAAACTTAGTCAACATTTCATGCTCGTTACCAGGCATAACGAAACCCAACAAATGACGAAAGAAAGCATCTTTACCTCTCGTTCCACCCGTCTTGGGCGCATTGCTAGCAACACGGGGATTAGCGCGAGCTTGAGTTGCTTGAACAGAAGAAAGAACTCCAGTACCAACCAACCCTTTCAAGAAAGACATAATTTGTTGAGCTAACACGGGGTGTAAAGGAGGAACATATGTAGTTCCAACCTGCACCTCTTCCTCTTGTCCAACCTCTTCTATATTCTCAACATCCTCAACTTCAACGTTCTCCTCTATCCCTTCATGTTGCGCAGAAAGGTTCTCATTCATAGGAGCATTCTCAACAGGAGCTTCATTTCCAGCAGGAGCTACTCTTCCATGACCTCTACCCCTAGCTCTTCCTCTATCCCTGCCTCGACCGCAACCTCTCGCTGCAGATTCCTCAGCTGGAGCATTGACGAGAGTTACGGTCCTAACGCCGTTGAACCTAGTATTAACCATCTGCGGACAAATGAGTGAATAAGGTTAGATACCAATTTGAATCGATAGATACCAATTGGAATCAGGTTATAGTACGAAAGGAGACAAGAGAAAAATAGAGAGATTTCCTAAAGTCCTATAGCCTCTCGTAGAAAAGTAAAGGCATCCCTGTACCGTTCTGCAAGACTCTACTTGGCTCATTTCGGTACATCGAGATCAATGAACCTGGACTCTGATAACAACTTTGTCACGACCCAGACCGTCATGATTAGCACCCACACTAACCTTCCGGTGGGAAAACCACTACTACAACCCAAACCAAGCAACTAAACCAAAAAACTAGAGCATTTAAGCATACGAAAACAAGTTAAATAGCTAAAGACTGAAGTTCCCATAAACTTTCAAAAGATCTAAACAACTAACAATGCGGAAAATACACCTAGAACCTAAAGGTCAACGTACCAAAACATCTAAAGTTCAACAAGTCTAAACAAGAAGGGATACAAACCCAAACTAATGAGCTAATCACTAACTAGAAAAGTCTATGTCCGAAATGGTGGACATAGACGAAAGAGAACCCATGGCAGCCCGGAAGAGATGGCTCACCCTTGAATTTGAACGATCACTGATCTTCTAGACGAGGTCTGTCAATAGCCGCTTGAAGATGCCCTATACTCACCAAAATAAGAGCATCAGTAAACAACCACAGTGTACTGGTAGGATCACACGGCTATCCCACTAAGTGTAACGTACATAATCAATACAACAATATAAACACATACATATATCAAACATATACAATAATATCACATACTCAACAATATACATTTACAACAAGTCATTGGTTCTCTCATGGAACCCAAACCCAAACAGTTAGAATAGCGGAACGTGGTACCCGATCCAATAGTTATGCCGGAACGTGGCAACCGATCCCAATTAGTTATGTCGGAACGTGGCAACCGATCCATTCAACACACCACAATCACAAACACAAGTACATTCTCATAATCATATAATCAAGTCATGATTCAATGGCATTCGACAATCATATATCCTCATTTACAACAAGTGTGATCAATAATGCAACATTTCAATACATACATGTATCATAATGAAGCAAGATAAACATAAATCACACAATTATAGAATTACAACCATCACCTACCTCGAAACAAGCTTGAAACCCTAAGAAACTTGATCCTTCCCTTTTCGGATTCGTTCCGGTTGTTCTTGGTCTACAAACAATCAATGTATACAAGAATCAATAAACAATCACCAATTACCTGAATTACTAACCATTCTATGAACCCTAGATGAAACCTATGATCCCAATTATCCAAATTAGGGTTGTTTTCACCATAGATTCTAGATCAAAACCCTTCCCCGTCGATATTTACCCATTAGATTACGTTCTACGAATTGAAAAACGAATTTGGGGAGTTAAAATCTTACCTTTAGCCTAAAGAATGGTGAAAAATGGTCAAGAAGTCGTATGGGGTCACCTCTTAGCTCTCATAGTTGAAAAGTCCAAAATAAAGACATTTTGGGGGCTTATTTATGACTTTAAGTCGCGTCTGGCCCGCCACAACGGCTCTCACCCCGCTACAGCGACCCCGCCAGAGCGACCAAAATCCCCGCCAAAGCGGGTTACATGAAATAGTGAGATATTTAATAATTCTCAAAAACCCATTGCACAACACACCTTCAACCAACGACACTCAGAAAATACCGTTCACGCCAAAGTTAGTTTCGGGAGTTCTACTCACCTGAATTCAATTTCGTAAATTCGTACGTATTCTTTAACGAGTTATCTATCCCCTCATGTAATCAGAATTATAAATAAATCACCTGATTATTACCAAATTTCCTTACACCTTAACGACTTCGATTCCGTCCAAATCTGGGCTAGGTTGGGAAATCTCAAGTTACTACGAAAAAGTTTTTCAACCCAATTTTTTCCCCGTTTGCTTTTATATAACGACGGAACCCAATCGTTATAGAATTACAAAGATATGAGAAGATATTTACAATCCTAGAGAATATGTTAGTACAATCCCAAGTGATATGCTACACAATCCACAAGATATTCTTACCCATTAAAGAATGCTAACTATTTTTCCTAACACATGCTATCACTCTCCCTCAAATGGAGCATAAATATCATGTATGCACATCTTGACAAGTAAGAGTTATTAAAACCTTTTCTGGATACAACTTTAATTAGAACATCAACCAGCTGCTCTAAGGTCTTCACATACAGAACTTCAATTGTCTTATCTTCAAACTTCTCATAGATAAAATTATGATCAATCTCCACATATTTATTACGACAATTAGTCCTGAGATAAGTTATCCCTCTCTGGGGGTGGAATAATAATATTCTCAGGATAACTTATCATGGGATAAAGTGGGTAAAATAACAAAAATACCCCCCTTAAACTCCACCTTTATACACCACGTTACATTCATGTATATTAACATAATTTTTAACAACATTTATAATAATATTTACAACCTTAATTATTCATTGTTCTTATGATAATATATCTTTCTATTAAAAAATTAAATTTTATAAATCAATTTTTATGTATGAATATATTATAAGTTGAATATATTTGCCTAACTCTTATGTTTATTTATCTTTTGATTTCTCTCAAAATGTTCACTCCACTACTAAATTACGTTTTCTTTAATTAAATAGGTTATTACTCACTTAAAATTATATTTTATATATCAATTAAATTGTAGATAACTTTAAATGTAGATTTCTATAATAATAAAATTTCTTTTACTTTTAATAAACTTATAATTGAATTTTATTTTTAAGCTAAATTAGATGGAAGTTTATTTTAAAACTAAATAACATGAAAGTTTTATTTTTAAGCTAAATAAGATGGAAATTTTATTTTCAAGCTAAACAAGATGGAAGTTTTATTTTAAAGTTAAATAAGATGAAAGTTTAATTTTAAAAACACATGCACAATCATGGAAATGCACACCCAAAAATACTTAAGCTAATTAAGATGATTTTTTTTTAATAATGAATAACTAAAACTTGCAAAGAAAATGCAAAAAAAAAAACTAAATAAGGTGGAGGGTATTTTTGTAAACAAACAAGCTATTCTTAGAAATTATGCAATGAATATAAGTTTGCATATGACAAATAGGGTTGTTCAAAATCGAATCGAAACCGATAACCTGAGCCGAAAAAAGTTATTGATTTATAAGTATTTGGTTATTGGTTTAGCGGTTTTGATTTTTTTCTTATTGGGTTATCGGTTCTTAACGGTTTGAGGTTTTTTCTTAACGGGTTAACCGATAACTCGATAATAAATTAAATAATTATATTTATACCATTTTGTATATAAAGTCTTTGACTTAAAGTTTGGTTTCCTACTTTTATTTATGGTTGTCTCAAACACTTGGTTATTCTACAATGTAAAAATGTTTGCTTTTGAGCAAGATGTAACTTGTGAACTCATGTGCATGGTTCATTTGGTTTGTCACCTTATTTCTAAGTGATTTTCAATATTTTTTTTTATGTCAAATCATAACGGTTAAACCGATAACGATAAAAAATCAATAAACCAATAACCGATAATCCTAATAGCTTAATGGTTCGATAAAGGTTTAGCATCTCTACAAACCGATAACCAATAAGCCAAACTGATAAACATCAAAACCGAACCAAACCGACCGATATGCAGCCCTAATAACAAACCAAACAAGCAATAAAAACTAATCTGAGCATAACTGTGACAACCCAAAAATGGACGTGATGACACTCACCTTATCCCACCAAGACAAGTCAGCCTCAACTATTACAATAAAATGAGGAATTTTTATAATCAACTCAAAAATACCCCCAAAATCTGGTTGTCATGTGTACAAGCCTCTAAAGTATTACAATTGATTCAAAAGAAAAAAACAAGTCTCAAATGACCTTGTTTCTAGAATAGAACAAGATCATAAATAAGAGTGAGTAGGTCCACTGAGATTACAAACAGCTACCTCACAAATCTCTAAGAAACCTCGGAAAAGAAGAGAATGAAAAGTATCACACAAAAATCTGGGCACGTAACCTACAAAAAATTGTAGAAGCAAAGAGTGAATACCAAACCACACGGTACTCAGCAAGTAAACCTCTAAACACAAGCTAAAGGGATGGAATACGGGTACTCCTTACACACCAACCGAACCTGTCACGACCCGAGCCTACACCCTGGACGTGGCCGGCACTCAAGAACCATTGTTGATCCCCAAACGAACCTTCATCCTGGCTGACTACAAGCGAAAAATTGATTCAAGCATTCAAAGCTTAAAAACTGAATAAATTCATGAAACTGAAATACAAAGGTTTAACTCAGATGAAAAACTCTGAATTAAATAATATATTCAACTCGCCATAAAATAGGCAACTTAAGTCTTTAAAACAATTAATAAAATAAATGAATAATACAGACTTCTCAACTATACTATCTATGAAGCCTCTAACTGATAAAGATGGAAGTCAGGACAAGACCCATGACATCCTGACTAAACTAAAAAGTAAATGAAATCCTCCGGAAACGAGGAGGCTCACCATAGCTAACTCGAACTCCCGTATGTGTCAACGAATCTCCTGTTGATGATCCTGAATACCTTTGTCTGCATCATGAGAAGATGCAAGCCAAATGGCTCATTACGTGGAATGTACGAGCATCTAAGAGGAATTCTAAAGCATAAACATAAGCTTGAACTTTGATAAAAAGGAAACATACTTACCTCTTCTCAAACTTACTCAACTCAAAGAATACTCAAGAATACTTAAAACTACTCAAACTTAATCAACTCAGAAGTATTCAAGGATAAGGTACTCAACTCAGAGATAAAGTACTCAACTAAAATATATGTTATTTGACTCTAGGTACTCAACTCTAGATACTCAACTCAATATGACTGAACTCGTTTCAATATAAAACAATTTAAAACAAGTGCAATATAAAGACACATGTTGTCAGCTCTGTGTGTATGCAAGGATACAACATAACTCTGAAATGTATGTAAAAATACAAATAACTGTGTATATAAGAATACAATAACTTCTGTGGGAGTTTCTCTAACCGACAACTATCACTTAAGAGCTATAGTGATGATACAACAATTTATCTCGCGCTGCCAAGGACCATCATATACCTTGACATCGGTATAGGACCTTACTTAACTTAGTGGACCCACTAATCTATGCTAAAAGCATCTTAAGGAGTCATCTAAAAAGTATGATCATTTACTACCCAAAATGGCTACATGGTTTATGGAGACTTGAGTTAATATGAACTCGCATCCCCATATCGGTGCTCAATACTAATCCCAAAATATACATAGCTCATATGTTTGTAAAAACAAAACTCTTTCTTTGAATTGAGATAGTTACTCAAAACTTAGCTTAAAAGTTCTCTTGGAATCGATGTTCCCTTTTCTTGCTCAAATTTGAAAACATTATAAACTCTTTGGGAATACTTAGTTCCCTTATAGCTTTTTGAGAAATGGACTCAACTCTTTACTCTTTTCTTAACTTGAAACTTTTAGTCTCAAAACAAAGTTAAAACATTTATAAAAGACTTCTTAAAATGAGGTTCATGCTGAATTATGGACGTGAACGACTCGATGCAAGGTTTTCAATAACCATAGATAGAACTCAAATACTTGGAACTCAAGAACTTCAATAATACTACTCACTTCAAGAATGCTCAACTCAGAGGGTTCATGCGGAATTTATGAGCATGAACTACTCAACTCAACGATTTATAGATACTTCTCATCTTAAGATTATTCGACTTATAATGTTCATGCGAAATTATAGGCATGAACAACTCAACTCATGGACTTCATGGGTAATAGGTAATAGTCCCATGATTAGGATTATAATCTCAAATGGGTTATAAACTCAATACTTAAGACTTAGGACATGGAGATGTTACTCCTCTCATAGATACTCAACTTCTGAAGTTCATGCGGAAGTTATGGGCATGAACAACTTGACTCAAGGGTGAAAATATCAATAAAGAACTCATGTATACGACTCTTCTCATTCTCATACTTACTTACTCAAAACTTAACTCAAATCGATGATGGATCTCAAAGGATTCACAATTGAACTCAAAGACTTCCTTGAACTCTACTCTTAACTCTCTCTTGAATTTGAATTATGAATTCAAGAGTTATGATGCATGATATGAAGGATCTAAATAACAATATAGCTATTCGATAATTAGGAATAGAACTTTTAAAAGAAACATGAATTCAAGAACTCAAAATCAACTTATCTCAAGAATACTCAAATCTAGGGAAAGCATCCTAGATTACTCTTTTATTGATCTGAAGGGTAGATGTAGGGCGTGAGGACGAACTAGTCCAACACTATGATAGCCTTACATAGCTAGAAGAACAAGATTCTTGAAGAATCTTTAAGAATCTTGAAGAATCTTGAAGAAGAACTTGATTAGATGCCTTGAAACCCTAGCTTGAAGGTAAACAATCAAGAAAACCTTTCTTGAGATTCTTGAATTAGTTTCTTGAAATCTCTATGGCCAAGAATTATGATTTTCATTAGTGAAGATGAAAATCTGATTTGTTTTGATCCTTTTATCAGTCAAGAAAATTCGTTTATGGTTTTCTTGGAGGCAAAAAGACAAAAACGACTCTTTTAAATATTTTTCCGTGGGCTAATTCGTAATAGCACTGTATAGGTTACTAAAATAGTCATAACTTTTTTCTCAGAAATTAGATTGACGTGAATTTGGTGGCGTTGGAAAGTAGATTCAAATATCTTTAATTGGATAGGTTATGGCTCACGTAACTCTTTATATTCTAAGAGATATAGTCGTTTGAAGTTAACCCAAGTAAAATCTTATATCAAAACTTAATGAAACTTCAAGAACACTTATCAAGAACTCATCAGGAACTTAAATCCTTAAATTTCAAGAACGAAATTACGCTGAATAAATCATGATTGGTGAGTGGGTGAAAGAACCCAACACTATGGAAGATCAAACCCATGGCGAAAATCTGCAACTAAACTCAAGAACGTCGACGCACGCCTTCATCCTTTCCTCTTTTCTCCTCTTATCTCTTTCTTTCTCTTCTTGAACTCTCAACTAAATCCCTAGGCGTATATTAGGATTATAAAACTGAACCTTATCAGATTAGACCCCTAAAATATTGCTAAAAACGAATCAAATCTGATTTGGTAAGGAAAAGACCAAAATAACCCTTACTATTTTCGGCTAACTTTACTTAACTGGGCAGCCTAACTTCAAAAGGTCATATTTCACTCATCCGACCTCGAAACTTAGCAAACTCGGCGGCATTGGAAAGATAATTCAAAGGTCTTTCCTATGATATTTTTTAGCACATCTAACTCATCATGTGCTAGGAGCTATGATCATTTCAAGTTGACCCAAAACTAATAACTTAAGCATAACTTGCAAATTTTCAGATTTTACTATTTCCAATTTAATTCTTTTTGGAACTCAAGGTGCTACATCTAGGGACCTTAACACTTAAGAAATTTTTAACTCCTTGGTAAAATCTCACTCACTACGAAGAACGGTTCGAGTCTTAGTTCGAAAAATTTTCTGGGGTGTTACAGAAACTCCACAACTACAACCTGCATAAAACCAGCCCAACCTAACAATTCACAGTTTACATAGCACCCAGCTCAACAAAAATCACTTTAACAAATTACATGTCCTCAACAACAAACTCAATATTCATCCATCACAACTTTCACAAAAAGACACTCACAAATATCAGCAACACACAAGATCAAGTTTATCAAATAGAGATAATCAAATATCAAGTACTTTCAAACCACCAATAAAACACATAATCATCAAGAATGAAGGATGTCATGGGATGCAATGCAATATGCCACCATGAAATGATATGCCTCAGAATACCAAGTACTCTCTCAACCATATACACATGATACTCCTCGGAAATACATCGAGAGTTCATGGCTCAAGGGGGACTCGCAAGGTCCATATACTGACACGGACGATCTACACGTGTCTGTGCGGACGATCTCAACACACTATTATAAATCAAACAAATATCCCACAGACGATCTCCACGTGCCCAAATTATAATTTTAACATCTCACCATACCCAGCATGGACGATCTCCACGTGCCAAACTTATACTCAATCTTATGTCAATGCATGTGCACAATATGATTTCAATAAAAGGGATGATGTATCTCAATCAAATATCAATATGATATGTAATCACCTTAGCTATCACCAACATACGGGTTCAATAAAAAACACAATCACACATAATAAAGCAAGTCAATAATATACCAGCTAATGCCCATATGCTTTGGCATTCTCGGATTACAATCTGCATTCTATAGTAATAAATTTTCCCTTTACAACGCTGGTACTCGTAACAAACAATTCTCAACACATCACACACAAACATTTGATCACATTGCCTTTTATTACCCCTTTTTCATCATTAGAATTAATCAATGTGGACAAGTTGACCCATCACCAAGTCTCATTACCCCCAAACACATATTACAAGGAAATACACGAATTTCATACACTTAACAAGGGTTTAGAAATCCTCTTGCCTGAAATAGTCGAACAATCACTTCGGGACTTGAACCTTCCCCTTTCGTTGAACTTCTAAACCAATTCGATCTATTCAAATAAATAATCACAATAAGTTTTCAAAACTAACAACACTCATATTACTATGGGTCTAGCCTAGACCCCAAAAAACTCACCCAAAATTATAATCAAGTTCTTAGATCTTGATGTCAATTAACATGACAACTCGTTCCATTTTCTCCAATATCACCAATCTAATCTTTCTGTTTTTTTTTTTTTTTCAACTTAATAGCCAAGATGCTAATACAATTCATTGCCCCAACGTAACTTCCATCCATTAATCACAATCCACGTGATTTGATTTACATAGTAGTTCTTTCATTATTATATCTATCTGTTCATATAATATTAATTAAAAATAGAAGTCAACCGGTTATGAACCAGTAGCGGCAACCATACTACCCCTTAATACTTGCACCCTAACTAACAACTTATCCATCTAATTGTCTAAATCACCTGCACAAGAGCATTTTCCAATTTCAATTTAGTTTTCACTATGGAAAGAATAAACCATTAATTAATGCCAACATACAGATGTTGTCCCCTAAAACTTTCAACCAAAACCGCCATAATCCTTCCAATTTCTAATTTGACATATTAATATACTAATATAACTTATCACCAACCTTTAATATACTGTTCGTTTCCAATAACAGCAATACAAAAACAAAATAAACTTGAGATTTTACCTGAAGCATGGGTCGCTTATCTTGTGGCCGCGAACTGTGCCCTCCGCCTCTCCTTTTTTTTTTTTCTAAATTAATTATATATTAAAAGTGAAAATTTCTATTACTTATTTTAATATAAATAGGTCAAATAGTATAGGATCTTAAATAAATTATCACTTTAGCCCATTAACTATCGATTAAGTCAATTATCCACAATTACCCATCAACTAATTAACAAAAGTCAATGAATAGTTTGAAATTCTCAAATGACCTTTCGGGTCATTATATTATCCACCACTAAAAATCATGTTCGTCCTCGAAGATAAGAAAGAAAAAGGAAAAATAACCGACGTTACCAAAAGTCTAAGTTATGACATACCGGTCAATGCTCATCTCTATTAGTGAGCTCCTCCTTAAGACCATTCCATGAAGATTTAACTACTAATAACTGAACTTTCAAATCAAACTTTGAAAGATCTACAAATCAGGAGTGATTATAAAGCCACAGAGTAACCCATGAACCCAATCTAAACTGAAATCCATTAGGCCATAACACAATCATCATGACAAATCTTTTCTCACATAATAAAGATAACATTCTATTGATACTGGCTACAACCAGAGGTGGACTTTAACCAACCACCACAGACTCATAATGCACAAATCATCACAGATCTTATCAAGGTTTCCTTTTCACAACATAATCTTTTCACGAGCTTAAGTTATAAAAAAAATCATATCTTTAGACATCCGGTACTCATCAAGGGAGAATCAAACTTATCTAACCCAAAGAAGAACAAGATCAAGTAAGTACCCAACAAGCGGTACACTCTAGGATGCAGAACCTTGAACAACACTGTCGGATAACTGTAGCTATTCACGAAAGCTCTTCTATAAGTTCTCATAAGCAAGGTCGTGCATATAGAAACAATGGTATACTTATACTTTCCCAAACAACACCAAATATGTCATAACTAAAGTGACCAAGTCTGCCAAGAACGCCACTACTAAGAGGACAATCACAGGATCGATACACCAGATCCACCACTAAGGATTCACTCATGGATGTAGAAACATGTGTGGCATAAATAGTGAATCAAACTTCAAATAATGTCAAGAACGAAGAAAGTGATCACATAGTAAAGTACGAAATCAAGGTCGAATAACATGCCTATACCAAACATTTCCATTCATCTAACTCCGTCTCCTTGATCTTTAGTCACCCA
>JAJOOE010059232.1:0-81078 GCA_036250405.1 Solanum raphanifolium
AAGTGAGTTAAATATTCTCTACTCTTTCAATTTTTAATTTGTATGACTAGATTTATAGTTTTTTCTAATTGGTTAACTAGATATTGCTAGTTACTTTGCAATATTTTTTTGAAATTAGAATACAATGAACATAACTTGTCAAGATGATTTTGGAATTTCGGACGAAAATTCAGTGATTGCGCCTTCACCAGTTAACAGGGTAAACATAAGCTAAAATTTTAATTAATATTTTGTTGTTCATGTGAAACAAGTTTTTTCAGTTTTATGTAAATCAAAGTGAGTATAGCAAATACAATTTTTTATCATATTATTATTATATTGTAGAAACGTAAAAGAATGAGTAGACCTCGGGGTTCAAATGCTGAAAAATGGTCAGAAGAGGACATATCAATCCTCATTGAGGTCTTACATGACGATGCAAGAAAATATGCATTTAATGGTTCTACAATCAGCGGTCCACGTTGGAGGGTAATCAACGATGAGTTTTGGACTAAAACTGGCAAGCAAGATTATTATGATGAAAATCGCATTAAGACGAAATGTAGAGCATTAAAGAAAGATCTAAAGGATTTCAAGGACTTACTTCAGTCTTGTTCTGGATATGGTTGGGATCCTGAAACAAACACAATCACTTGTCCTTCTGATATTTGGAGACAACATGTGGAAGTAAGCTTGTTTGATTAGTATTGTGTATTTTCCTTTTCATTATGTGACCTTTCATAAAATGTGACATTTTACTTTATATCTTTTTCAGGAAAAAAGAAAAAAAGGTGTTAATATTTCCAAGTGCAAACTTAAAGGACTTAATTAGTATGATTTATTGGATGAGATTTTTGGAAAATCAATTGCCACAGGTAGCCATGTTGTCTACAGTACAATTCATGTTTCACAACCAGCAATAGATGAACCTGTTGAAGTGGAGGACGACATATTTTCTTATGACAACAATCCTGATAATACTGAAGACGTATATCAGCCTATGAGTGTGAATACCGACAACGACAATGGTAGTGGAAAGCGAACTGCATGTGATGTATCTATTCCAACTAATGGTATCACATCTTCTCGCCGTAAAAAAAATAGAGCTACAACAACCGAAGGAATATTTAATGATTTGAAAGAACACTTGAAGTGGAAGAGAGATAAAGAGGAAGCAAAAGAAAAAGAGAAACGAGAACGGGAACAAGCACAATCGTCAACACATAATGAGATTGATATCTACTTTGAGCAAGTTGTGATTATTCAACTGCAAAATCTCATGACTAAGCATAATATTGATAAAAGACAATTTGCATTGGCGGTGCCGCACTTTCTTAATCTTAGTATTCGCAAAATGTTCGTTCACATGACTGAAGAATATTAAGTCCAATGGATTGAGGACTTGGGAAAAATTTGATCAATTAGTTATTTAGTCAAGTGGACTAGTTATAATGTTTTTGATTAAATTTTATTAGATGTTTGTTAATTTTTATCTTAGTGTATTTAACTTCTAAGTTAATATTTACTCACTAATGTATGTTTTTTTTCTACTTTATAGGTTATTTGTAAGAGTAGTTGAGAGATATGAGCATATCAAGTACTGCTAGTGAGTCTGATAGCGACATTGAGGATGTTATTTTCTACGTTGCAGCAGTTGAACATATCGAACAAGTCAGACGAGAACATAAGTTGTTATGTCGAACACAACAACATACATCTAGGCCTGGTATGGTATGGATCAATGAACTTCTTTGTGGACATCGCATGCGTATGTATGAATCTCTGCGGTTTTATCCTGAAACATTTTGTCAGCTTGTTAGTTTTATCAAACAAAATAACTTGTTGCCAATTGAGCATCGGACCACGCGGGTTCAAATTGAGGAGGCTTTGGGTATTTTTTTAACCATCATTGCACGAAATGATAGTCAACGCTCAGCAAGTGAAACTTTTCAACATTCACTTGAAACAATTAACCGGCATGTTAAAATAGTTGCCGAGGCAATTAGCAAGATGGCACCAACATTTATACAACCAAAAAATATGACTGGTGTACATTCCAAAATTCGACATAATACTCGATTTTGGCCTTGGTTTAAAGTAAAATTTCAATCACATTAATAAATTTATATTGCCTTTTCTTTTTTTGTTTATTTCTCTTTCCTACTCTTCTCTTTCCTCTCTTTTCTCATTTTATGTTTTTTCTAAGGCCCGTTTGGCCATGCGATATGGTATCATGATATGGAATTATGATATGGTATCATGATATGAAATCATGAGATAAAATTAAAGTTTTGTTTGGACATGCGATATGAAATTTTTGTGTTGTATAGTTTCTCATAAACAAATCTCATAAGTTGTAAAACTATTAAAATAGCCCCAATTGTTTATTCAATCCTATTAAATAAACAAAAATTTATAAATCGCATAATAAATCATTACAAAGCTATTTGTTCTCCACTTAAGTAATTGTTTCATCTAACTTTAATTTAATAAAAAAAAAATTGAACATAAATTGTAGTGTACTAGTCTTTAATATAATCCTCCCACATAGTACGGACAATTTCCTCACGTTGAAGTTAAATTATTACAAAGCTATTTGTGAGTTAAAGTGACTATATGTTGGTGAGAATAATAAATTTTATGTCGGTGAGAATAATAAATTTTAAAAAGTAATGATGTGATTATAAATTTTATTTACATATGAAATAAATGGTTAGTAGATATAAATGTGGGGTTGTTTTAACAAATATAAACTCGTGGATCAATTTTTGTATTGAAATATCTCAAATCATGATATGGAATTCTCATATAATTCCATATCATGGTTTTTGGAGAATATGGAATCACAGCTCATGAGATGGAATCAACGTAAAATCGCATATCCGACCGCCGATTCCATCTCACGATACCATATCGTGATATGATATCGCATGGCCAAACGCCTACTAAATCTTTTTTAAACCAACATAATTACTCCCTTAGTTTGTATATATGAAAATAATTTATTTTTAAAAATTTATTAATTTATCTAAATAATTAAAGGTTAAGGGTATAAAAAAGTTAAAGTTAATTCTTTGAATTGTTACTTATGTCATGAAAATTGACCACTAAAATTACCATTTTTTCTCTCATTTTTCATTTATCATACTTTAAAAAATTTATCTTCATATTTGTTTAACTTCTACTTTTAGGACTCATTCAAACATAAGAATTATTTCTTTAAAAAAAATGATAATTTTTCACTTAATTTAAAAATTGATGTTTGATAATGAAAATTTGTATGCAACTTTTCCAACTTGAACATATTTTTCAAATCTGGAAAACATGTAAGTATAATATGATTTTTCAATTCACTTTTCATTTTTAAAATTGTATTTAGGTACATTCAAACATGATTATCATTTCGAATATTTTGTTTTGCAAAAATAAAACATGACTTCTATGTTCAACTATAATTCCGTTTATTTCAAATATAGTAAAAAAATATATGTTTGAATTCTAGAGCCAAATGCCAAATCTATCTATATAATATATAAAAGGAGAAGGAAAAATGACACATGTCAGCACCACAAATTTTCAGTATTTTAAATAATTAATAATCAATAATAATTAAAGAAATAAATATAGACATAGGTCAATAATTAGAATTAGAACGACACATGTCAGCACCACAAAAAATAGAATTTTTAAATAATTAAAATTATTAATTACATGTAATAGGATTAAATAATAAAATCCAACTTTTTGTAATTATCTTAAATTCGAAATTAAAATATTAAATTTATTTATTAAAAGATTACTTAAAATTAACGTGATATAATCATTTTATAATTTTCAAAATTTATATAAGATAATAACTAAAAATTTTAACTATCTAAATCTGAAAAACAAAAAATAAACATTGCAGAACATGAGTGTGATTATTAATTTTAAAATTTAAAAAAAAATAAAAAATTGCTCCACGTTAGTCAGTGGATAATTTTAAGGAACAATTCAATTAGTGGATAATTTTAAGGAATAATTTCAAATTTTAAATTATTATAAAATAAAAATTACAAACTTAACTAATAATAATAATAATAATAATAATAATATTAATATTAATATTAATATTTTTTCAAAAATGTTCCAAATGACAGTCACACATAAAATTATTTTCCCGATATCAATTTTCAAAATAAAATTCCCCCATAAAAATTCGAAAATATTAAAAATATACAAAAACTATATTTTTTTTATTTTTTATTTTTTAATTTGAATTGATCCTAATCCTTATCTGATTGATGATTTTTGAATTTCAAATTGATGACAACTTCTTATCAACGATTGATTAATTTCTCATAATGAATGACTTCTTACTGCATTATAATTATCCTATAAATAAACTACCCCACCCACTTCTTCTCCTTTTGTTCTATTTTTTTTTCCCATTAATCAACAGGGAAAGAAATACTTTGGGATGCATACACTTACTTTGTTTTCATTGTCTTCTTGAATTTATTTTTCATATTGAAAATATCTATGATAGTTCAAATTATGAGTTTTTTGATATAATATACTATCATGATTATCTATATATGATTAGTTTTCTCTTATATATATATATCAAAGTAAGACACATCCAAGGAGGGATCAATCCTCCATTAGTGAAGGAGATTTTCTATATATGTCAATATCCAATCAAAGAGTACAATTCTATATATGTCAATATCCAATCCAAGAATATAATAGTGGTACAATTATTGATCTGATGAAACTAACGGTAATTTATGCTTCTTTGAAAGAATTCTTTTCACGAAAAACTTACTTTTTATATTACAAATATTTTGAAATTCTAAAATGTTATGTTTCAGATGGGGTGTTATTAGCAATGAAGAAGATAAAACAAGGATGTTGATGTCGGGGCCATAAATTCTATGTCAGGAAAGGAAAAAATTAAATATATACTAGGAGAAATATTTATATAAAATAATTTAGTAAGGAAATACTTAAATTAAAATCAGAAAAGGAACAAAAAAAATATTATTAACTAAGTAATAAACAAAATTAATTTAAAATCTGGAATTAAAAATTTAAAACAATTTAAATCTTAAAATCTGTTTAAAGGAGAAGAATACTTATGCACGATGGAGTTTTTTAAAACATAATTCATATTCAATTAACAAAGTTAATTATAATCTGTAATTTAAAATATTTTAAATCTGAAAATCATTTTAAATCTGAAAATATTTTCATTTTAAATAACAAAAAAAGAAGAAGATAACTTTACCCTTTTTTTTAAGAAAAAAATTTTCCCACGTTTTAAAAAATAAGACGAATCTCTTCTTCTTATCCTCTTATATATTTTTGTATTTATTGCTTTTAATTTTTATCGACTTTTAATAATTATATTATACCATCAGATTTTTGCTCGATGTTGAGATAGCAAAAAAATAGGAGTAAGTGTCACATGAAAGTGAAAAACATCCTTTAAGTTTATGTATCATGGTGAAAAATTTAGAGAATTAGAAAAATAAATGTAAGTTTTGATTCATTTGATATTTGGTATATTAGAAAGATAAAGTATAATGAATATTTTATTTAAGTTGAATACTTGAATAAAATAAGTATAATGCCTCTGATTATGATCCGTTAGCATCTTTGAACTAGTTGAAGTTGTTACAAAAAATAATAGTATTGCATCGATTTGGCCAAGAATGACGTTCATATTATTATTATTATTTTCAGTTTTCTGAGTGAAAGTTGGGAGGTTTAAATAAAAAGATTTTTCAATTAAATTTGTGTTTTTTAAGAGTATTATACTAATTATCATTAAAATAAAAAAATAAATATTAAATATTAATTAAAAATCTACATGCATATGCATCACAAAAAACCACGTGTCATTTTTAGGATAAAATTATTTGTCATTGTAATTTTAAGTTATTGGTATTATTAAGTGCATAATACGTTTTATTAGTTATTTTTAAGTATAAAATTATCTCATTTTAAATTATCCGCGCAATGCGCGGGCACGTATACTAGTAATAATAATCATAACCATGTTTTCTATGCTCATAACCCCTTAATTTTTAATGTGCAATTTTAATAACAACTATTTCACTATTTTTTTTTATAAGTTTTATACTTAGCATTAATTGTATTTGTGTTAAAGTTCATTTTACTAAACTAGTCTTATTAATTATATTTTGAATTTTTAAATTTGACTATTGATACCTATGTAGTTATTTGATGATAAAAATGATAATTTTTAAAAATATTTTTGTTAAAATAAATAAGTAAAAAAAATAATTATTTTTTCATATACACCAGTAATTAAATTAATTTCAAAATAGATTTAGGGAAAAAAAACAGAAAATAAGAAAAAATAAAGAGGAAAGAGAAGGGCATGAAAGAGAAATCAAAGGCATGGAAGAAAAATAGAACACGGATTTCTAGGTTAGAATATACCTAATAAAATAATACCCTCATACAACTTGTAGTAGTTGTACCTCATATGTTTTAAAAATTTCCCTAAAACTTCTACAAAAAGAAAATAGCCAAATGCTCGGTGTTTGGATTTACGTTTTTTATTTTTAAGGATTATAAGCTAAAAGATAAAAATCACAAGTGAGAGATACCCATTTTTTTGGCTTTGGACTTTTTCTTACTTTTTGTATTTGCTAAACACTTTTAATTTAAAACTAAAACAAAATCTTAAAAGTCAAAAGACATTTAAAATAGGGAAAATGATCTGAAATATATTCGAATTTTGATTGAAATTGTTGTAACAATCCCAAATTGTGGGCAGGACCTATTACCCCACACTATTTAATAGTGCATTTTAAAGATATATAAGTGTCCAGCTGGACAAGTTACTATTTATAATTATGCAATATTTATGATGTCCACGTGGGCACCTATATATCTTTAAAATACATTGTTAAATAGTGCAGGGGTAATAGATCCTGCCCAAAGTTTGGGATTGCTACAACAATTTCGATCAAAGTTCGGATATATTTCGAACTCTTTTTCCTTTAAAATAAGTCAATTCAGTGATCCATTTATTCACTTATTTTCAACTACACATCAATACTTCATGAAATTTTTATCACCCTCGAGTTATTTGAAAGTGGAATTAATTCAACCCTAAATAAAAAAGCATGGTTAGTTATGTCTGGTGGTAATTTACACACTTAATATGTGTGTATTTATTAGTTAATAATTTTTAATTAATTTTTTTCTTCTTATTTGGTTGCCTTTCTTCCTCATCCAAGGCAACACTCTCTCAAAGCAAAATCTCTCACAATAATAACAATACTCACTTATTCTTCCGAATATCATCTATAGTATGAATAGTTTGCTCAACCTATCTATCGGTCTGCAGATGGAAAGTTGTACTAAGATCTACACGGGTCTCTAAACCCTTCTAAAAGGAATTCCAGAAATGAGAAGTTAACCCAGTACCTTTATCAAATGGACAAAGGAACCCTATAAAGCTTGATTATCTCTCGGATATACAGTCTAGCATGACCTTCAGTGGTATCTGAAGTCTTAATTGGTAAGAAGTGAACCGACTTAGTTATCCTATCTACAATCATCCAAATGGAGTCATGTTGTCTGTGGGTATGTGGGTATGAGGTAGACCTCTTATGAAATCTAAATTAATCATCTCCCATTTCTACATAGGAATGCTTATATCTTGAGCCTTACCATCATGCCTTTGATGTTTAACCTTCACTTGCTGATAGTTGGAACACTTTGCTACAAAATCAACAATGTCTTTTTTTATACCGCTCCACAAGAATACTTCTTTCAAATCATGGTACATTTTAGTGGAACCGGGATAAATGGAGTATCTGAAACTATGAGCTTTTGTCAAAATTCATTCTTTCAACCCATCTATATCTGGAACACATAATCTATCTTGATATCGGAGAATCTCATTTTCCCCAAGAGAGAAAACTTCAACTTTCTGCTTGTGAACTGCATCTTTCAAATGAAGTTATATGGGATCACTATCTTACTTGTCCATAGCTTCAATCATGAATGAAGACTCAAAACTATTCTGCACAATCACACCACCCTTATCGGACTCTATGAGATGAACTTCTAAACTTGTAAGTCTATGCATCTCCCTCGCAATCTCTTTCTTACCTTCCTTCTAATATGAGCAACACTTCTCAATGTTAACCTACTAAGAGAATCAAAAACAATATTTTCCTTACTTGGGTGGTAGAGCACACTCATATCATAATCCTTGAAGAGCTCAAGCCCCCTCTTCTGACGAAGATTTAGTTCCTCCTAACCGAAAACATATAGTAGACTCTTGTGATCCGTGAAGACATCCACATGCACACCATTAAGGTAATGACACCAAAATTTTAAAACAAACACTACCGCATTCTAGAAGATTGTTTTTACACTTTTGAGTAGAGATTTAGAAATTGTGAGATTTTTAGCTTAAATTTCAGCATTTGGAAATTGCAGATCGTTGTCAAATCAGATGGAAAAGTTCGTTGGTAATGATTTCTTGTTTTTCACTATGCTTGGCGAAAATCCCTATTCTTGGAGGAGTGATTATGTAGTTGAATGCACGAATTAGCTAATGAGTATTGTTAGTAACTGATTTTATTGTTGTTTTGAAGTGGGTTCAATTAATTGTTCTTGTTTTAAATGAGGAATTGTAGTTGCAAATTCAATTCTATCTTAGTACTCTAAACTTGCTTGAGAAAGAGGTATTAGAGTCGAACTATTAGTTGATGATTGTATTAATTGCATCTTTAAGAATCTAGCTTGAAAAAGTGGGTTTGATTGCATTCTTACAAATTGAGCTTGAAAAAGTGGATTAATTAAGGAATTTGGTTGTTCAATTGTGTTTTGCTTGGTGAGGTTCAAAAGAACTCACTTGATTCACAATAGTTGATTGAGAAATGACTATTGCATTCAAAACCTAGCCTACCACCAAGATTCAATATGTTTGAGTAACTAGTAATCACACATTACACGATATTATCATTCAACTCATCACACTCCCAAGGAACTCTCTCTATTTGTTTACTTCGCGTTTTAGTAGTCATAAATTGGTTACCCAATTTACCCCCCATTTGATATTGATTATTGAAACTTTGTGATTTACTGTAATGTTGTGAAACCTCTACTTCTACAAACGATTAGGACACAATTTCACTTCTTAATCGAATTCGTTACTGTATCACTCCATGTGGGATCGACCCTAACTCTTAGTTGGATTTATACTTGTTAGCAACCGACTACACTTAGAATTGGATGAAGTGTAGTTGAGCGTTAGCAAAAATGGTGCCGCTGCCTAGGAGTGGTATTTAGAATTCTTTTCTTGAAGTTTAGTCGTGAATTGTTTTTGTTGTAGTCGAATTATCTTATTTGAGTTCTTTGTTGGCTGCTCTAAAGCAGGTGAAGAGATGAGTGTAAATGGGAGCAATACCAGCCAACTTGGAAACAACGTTGACATCGGGAATTTGCATGATGTCAATGAGGATCAGTTGGGAAGTGCGGGTTTTATTTGATTGCCTTTGACTGTGGGCAATGTGTTGTTCCATGTGACCAGCACGATGTTGCAGCTGTTGCAATTGAAAGGTCTCTTTGGAGGACTTGCTCATGAGGACCCCCATTACCACATAAGAAACTTCGTGGATGTGTGTGGTCCGTTCTCTTTCAAGGACATCACACAAGAGTCAGTCTGATTTCGTTTGTTTCCCTTTTCTCTAATGGGGGAAGCAATGAAGTGGTTGACCGAACTAACAACGGATTCAATCACTTCTTGGGAGGAGCTCACCGATGCGTTCTACGAAAGATTTTTACCTCCTTCAAAGATGGTAAAGTTAAGGGATAGTATTCAGAACTTCAAGCGTATTGATGGCGAGCCTATCTATGAGACATGGTTGAGGTTCCAAAAGTTGTTGTTTAGATGTCCAACTCATGGGCTATTGGACAGTGTGTTATTGCAAAATTTTTACTGGAGTCTTGACATGATCAACAAAGGTGCGGCAGGCCAACTCATTCGAGGAAGAATCATGAGGCAACCGTTTGACATAGCATCAGCCCTTCTCGATGAGATGGCAAAATTAATTGTGCATGGTACACTAAAGAGGATCAGGTGTCTTCTGTTATACCCCATTTTAACCGAAGTCAAATTAGTGTACAACATATTGGTGATTTCTAAATTAATTAACTTAAGAAGTCGCCACCTAACTATTAAAGGGTGAGTTAAGACACCTAAATTTTTTAATTGACTTCATTTTAAGGTATTCTAACCAATTAGAGATTCTAAGGTAAGGGTTCAATTAATCCTAAAGGGAAGGAGTAAGGCATCCTTTAAGATCCGTATTAAATTGGTTAACCGATCAAACTTAAATAAATTTAAAAGGTCTTAAGGGTGGTAAAAGAAAGAATGGATATTTTATAAATAAAATGAGCTAATGTTAAAAGTATATATGATATAGTAGTATAAAAATAATAATGTAGATGATTGTAGAAAATTTGACGTTTAGGGAAAACAATAAGTGATTTTTTAAGATAGAAAAAAAACATTCAATAAGAGGGAATAAAGGGACTGTTTTTTAAAAAATGTCTTTGCATTAGAAAGACGTCACTTGTTAAGATCAATTTTTTTAATTTTGGAAATGATAATTTTTTTTTTGCACAAATTCAAACCGATTGACTTTTTATTCAAAAATATATTTGTGAAATAAAATGAAGACTTCGTTAGGTCTAAAAAAGTAATTTATTTTAAGTGAAAACAACTTATTTTATCTTCTTAAAGAATCTCAAACAACTAAATGTGTTTCTAAGTATCGAAAGCCAAGAATAAGTAAATCCCCAAACTTGAAATAAACCCCAAAACACAAACATAAACAATTAGTCACAAAGAGTTAAATAAGAGTAAATGACAAAACGAGAATAATAACAATAATAATAGAGTAAGACGTCATAGGCATTCCCCAAGCAATTCTTGCTTGTTTTTCCTTGTTGTCGGACACATTTAAAGGAGATGTAATTGGAGGATATTATGCGGGTATGGGGAGTCTTGCATTAAGATTCCATATGTTGCTCCAAAATATTCATGCACACAAAAGATAAAGAATAGGAATTAGCACAAGTACAATAGTTCCGTAAAAATAAACAAGATAAATAGAATAGTTGTTATATCAAATTTCTTTTTCAAAAAAAATATTTCGTTGATCAAGGTATGGACTCAAACATTAGCAAATAAAAATAGACAAATCCACATATAGCTGTGTATATGAACAACCTACATGGTATAATCTTACATGGACCAAATAATACCCAATCACATAACATGAAAATAAGAAAATAACTTTAACCAAACTAACTGTAATTTCCTAATAGTCAGAATCATGTGAAGACAACCCAAATCAACTAACAAGGTGGATCACAAATGCTAGAAAACTGAAAATAATAGAGTAAGTTGGATACGATACTTTAAATACATGGTGTCTCTATTTCATAGTTAAGGAGTATTCAAGAGTCTACACTCTTCATGCTTAACTGATAAAACTTAAAAGAGTATTATTCATACTTAACATGTAAAATTATATGAGATAAAAATACCACAACAAGTTCGACAAATTTGAGCTTGAATCATACATAATGCTTGCTGTCCACAAAGGTTTAAAACAAATTTCTTATCCATTTTTATCTTTTTCGAGTCATTAGCTTTAAGCTACATAAAATTATTTCTAACATTAGAATACAACCAGCCGTTCAATAAAGAAAGTGAGCTCCTATAAAAGCTTAAACATCTCAAAACACACCAGAATTTGTAGCAATCCCACTAAGCCTCATTTCAGATTTGTGATAGTCAAGAAAAGACTTAAAAGAAAACTACAACTCAAACAAGCATAATAAACTAATTAGAACATGAGATGTTTGATACAAATATTTCACTTCTAAACATGCTTGAATACACACATACAAAAATTTATTACATGAACAGACAAAAAAAATGATTACCTATTTAACAAAGAAGAACAAAAGCACATAAAAGTTATGTTATTACCTTCCATAGGGTAGTGAACCGGGGGCTTTGAGGTTTCGGTTCCACAACTCCTTTACGACAATAAAACGAGATTTAAAGTTTGTAAAACTGAATAGAAGAAGAAGAGAAGATGGAGATTTTCTAGGTTCCCAGACTTGTCCAAAATCCCTCCTTAGCTAAAGAAAATGAGGGAGTATTTATAGGTGAAAAATATTTAATTTGAGTGGGATTTTAGAGTCGTTTGAAATTTGAAATCTTGGTCAAGAGTTATGAAACTAAACGTTTGAGAATGGGATAAAGTCAGTCTTCACGTGGTTGAGATAGAAAGTGTGAGATTTGCCTGTACTTCCGATTTGGAGACACGCCTGACATTTTCCAAGTTTGCACGAAAGTGGGGATTAAGGCGTCTGTCAATGGTGAAAATGTTTGAAATTTTTTGTCTCAAGAGGGATGAGCGCTGGAAAAGTTAGGGAAAAATATAAGATTTAGTTTGTCTCTAGGGTTTAAGAAAATGGGCCGACTGATTTGGGCTTATTTTAAGCCTTATTTTTTAAGAAATGGGCTGAATATTTGATCAGATTTTCTCATTAAAAGGGGCTGAAATTTGGTCTTGTTTGTGCCTTAATTTTTGGGCGAATTCCCTTTTCAAAATGATTTCTTTGGGCTTCTTTATCTTAATAATGTGACCAATACATATATTAACACACTAAAAATACGACAATAAAATATTTGTAAAGGTAATAATATAGTAAATATATAACAACACCTAAAAGTAGATTATTAATGTCTAGGACGCGCAAAGAAATAAATTAGAGAAGAGGTGGGACAAAATTGGGTGTCAAGAGCTTGCCCCTCTTTGATCGAAAAGGATGAAAGAATTTTCGGACAAAGAAGTTGACATACTCACCAATTTTGTCCCGACCAGACAAATACTGCCTTAGAAGGGGTTTCAGGTATGTTGTTAGACATAGGGGTAGAAGATTAGAAAAAGTCAAGGGACCTATATGAAATGGCTTGAAGATTATGACCGAACTCTAGTTTCGAGCGCCTACATATCTCGGGTTACACGAGAATCAGGTCACGTGTAGTTCGAAAGGTAGAAATTCAGATTGACTATGATTTTATAAATTGTCCCAGTGTCAAATAAAGGTGATATCGGACTATGTGAAGAAGGAAGTTAAAAAGTTGACGGCTCAAAAACAAGCACGATTTAGATTTGAATGGATTTGAATTACCTACATATCCACACATCTCTAGAAATGTAGTTTGGGAGTAGATCTTTAACCTCTTGCTGACGAGCTTAACTCAAACTTCAGCAATTGCCCCAGTTCACTGCTTAGATTATGATCCACAAATTGAAGTGTGATGCTACTTTGATCTTGTCGTTTTTCAAAAAGCCACAAGCTAAAAACAATTGTTAATGATAAAGAAATATAATCAAATAAGATGAAATAGAGGAAATTTACACTTGTATATCGTGCTTGCAGAAGAATTTTGAATCCACATCAGAGTTTAAAGACGAATTGAATCCCCAAATTGGAGATGACTTGAAGAAAAAAATTAAATCCACATTATCGTCACTACACCAAAAGACACTTTTAGTGGCAATTAATTTTCCTTTTAGCGGTAATTTTTATTGCCGCACAAACTTATAGTGGCAATTAAACTAGTGCCATTGCATCCAGTGTTGCTAAAGACTTTAGAGGCATTTATTTAGAGTACCGGTAAAGACCCATATTATTGCCGCTAAAAATAAATACTTCTTGCTGCATTTATTTAGTGGCAATTATTAATCACTATAGTGGCATTTATTTAGTGGCAATTATTATTTCCGGTAAAACTTCCATATGTTGCTGCATTTGTTATTACCAATAAAAATACAATAATTGTCGGTAAAGAAGACCTATTTTAGTGGCAACTATTAGTGAAACTTAAGTTACCATGAATTCACCTTAATTCATACACTTAACTGGAGAATTAATTAAACGATAGTAATAGAAAAATTATCAAACTCAAACATCAACATTTATATAAAACAAGAACAATCAATATATCCACTATCTTGTCTTCGAGTAGTAAGAAAAAGTATGAATCCTCAAAATAATAAGAATGCAGTCAAGTTATCAAAAAAGAGAGAATTTATTCAACAATAGACAAACAAAGAGATTGAACCATTATTTCTTTTTCCCCAGTCAAACTATGGCAGCTTGGATCACGACCAATGTCACAGATGATACGCTGATGACAATCCGAATCAAGACAATTAGCACAATTCTTTTCCACAATCCATGCAATTTCTCATTTTTCTCTATCATTCCGGCCAAACCACTGTAAAAACAATAACTAAAATTAGCAATGAACTTGATTCGATCACGACAAGTAAGAATTATACAGAAAGATATTGGATCACCCTACAATAGATAAACATATTGGTGATTGAGTTCCACTTAGATTGGCCAGCTCTACACATTATCCAAAACATACACCAGTTTATCTATAAATCTCCTACTTCTCACCACATATTTTATGAATGAAACAATCCTACTTCTCACCACACATGTCACAAATTTGAATATACAGAAATCATCAATTACTTGTATACACTCTTTTATGATTTCTAACACTAACATAATACCTTTCAGAGAAGAAGGAAGCAAGAATGGCAGCAAGCTTATGCTATAAACACAAATTAAAGTGCATACTAATAGATAACTAGCAGCCTAATCAGACATGAGCTGTTATAAACACAAATTAAAATGTAAGAAATTATCAGTTTACATGGTGTCTTCAAACCCAAAGTCTAGTGAGCCAAAAAATATCTACTGTTAAGCTACGTTCCACCGATGTTCGTACGTGATTAGTCCACCGATGTTGAACAAGTAAAATAGAGGGAATATATGTTTGTGAATAAAGAAAAGAACTTACACTACTCCGAATAGACTTTCCCTGTTCAGTCTTCTGAGAACCACCAAAGCTCTTATAATACCCATGATAATTTTGTCTAAATTCCTTTACTATGTCTTTTTTTCTATGGCTTCCTTTTGTGTAACTCTATCAAGTTTATGCATTTGCGAAAGAGTTCACTTTCTTTGGTACACTTACAATGTACATATTTTCTGGATAACATATAATTGCAAAAAAAACGACCAAATAAAGAATCAGACATATGGTAAAAGTGATTACCCTACAGGAAGAAAGAACTTGTGGCTAGTAACGACTTGAGTCGTGCTTATATTGCTTGTTCATTTCCACTATTGGCATCAGAAACCTAAAAAAATCAATACATTAGATGACAAATTTTTCTTGTGAAGCTAAATTTTAAGAACAAAAATTTAAAACTTTAGAATCTGATAACATGTCTAGTAGTGCTTCCATTGTTTTGAGGCCGGCTTAATTCAGTAGGAGCATATTTCCACATAACTTGTCTCATCCATGATAATTCTGAAACTAGCTATAGAGAAGAAAACAAAATCTAATTAAATACAGAAGAAAACAAAATCTAATTAATATATACATGTTTTCTAAGCTATGTTCGTCAAAGATATATTACGCTAATCAAATCAAACTCAAGTTTTGAAAAAGCGAAATCTAAAAGGATTCAAATTAATGAAAGTAGAGCGTAGTACAATGCACATAGTACAACTCTCTGAAAACTACATATATTAATCCTTATATATCACGATTTTATAGTCATACACAAAACAACCACATTAGTAAAAGAATGGTTTGAAAAAGAAAATCATAAAATAATTGCATTAAAGCACGGTACAAATTGCTGCATTAGATACCAAGCAAACAGAAATAGGGCAAAGGCAAATACGAAGCAAAATCCTTTACAGATTGAGCTTATCACAACACGCCATGCACAAAGTACAACTCTATCTCAACAAACTACAACTTCACTGCAAGAATGCAATTCTCATATATGGCAATTTCATCACTCATACACGAAACATTCACCATCATCCAATCACATTCAAAACAAAAAAAGGAATGTGGCATACCTTGAGGAGATGGCAAATGGTTAGAAAATTGATGGCAGATGAAGAAGATGAAGATGCAAATGATGAATTCAAAGACGGAGAAGATGAAGCTTCAAAGAAATTGCTTCAGATGAAGAGGTCGACAGAGAGATGAGCCTTTTGGAATTTGGGGATTTTGGAGATGAATGGGTTTAACTATAGACCGTAGGGAATTTGGGGATTTTAGAATAAAAAGTATTTTTTTAATGAAATGGTCTATTAAATATTTTAAGTAATTGTCATTAATGGGTCAAGTTTTACCGACTAAAGGTCAATTGCCGCTAAAAATTGATTGTAAAACATAATTTAGCGGCATTTATATTATTGTCATTAAATAATTGCCGCTAAAAGTAATTTTTGTGGTAGTGCGTCGACTTGAATGAAATCTAAAATTCATATCCACATTGATTTAGAAACACTATGATGTCCACAAAATCCATGATGTAGAAATATAAATCCACGTCCACGTCCACAAAATTCATAGTGCAAAAATATAAACCCACATCCACGTCCACAAATTCTGAAAAGATAAATCCACATCCACTACCACAAATTGTAAAATGGTAAATCCACTTCCACAAACTTCAAAAATGTAAATCCACATCCACGTCCATGTCCACAAACTTTATAAAGATAAATCCACATCCACATCCACAAACTGTAAAAAAAAAAATCCTCGTCCACGTCCACAAACTTTAAAAATATAAATCCACGTCCATATCCACAAGACTTTAAAAAGTTAAATCCACATCCACAAATTGCAAAAATGTAAATCCACATCCACGTCCACGTCCACAAATTCTATAAAGATAAATCCACATCCACAAACTGTAAAAAGATAAATCCACGTCCACATCCACATACTCTTAAAATATAAATTCACATCCACGTCTACAATTTGTAAAAAGATAAATCCACGTCCACAAAATTTACAGAGCCAAAAGTAAATCCACGTCCACTTCCACATCCGCCAAATCCATGGTGCAAAAAACATAAATCCACTTCCACAAATTCTTAACGCTTAAAGGTATATCTACATCCATGTCCACATAATAAAAGTAAATTGACTTCCACCTCGACCAAATCCACTTCACCAAACTCTTAGTACTAAAGGAGATATCCACATCCACATTCAAAAAACTAATAAATCCATGTCCACATCATAAAATTCATAGTGCAGAAATTTTAATTCCACGTCCACTTTCACAAATTGTGAGGTAAAAAGATAAATTAAAATCCATGTTCGTGAAATTCATAATGTAGAAGTAAATCCACATCCATAAGATCCATAGTGTGAAGAAATATAACTACACATCCACTATCATATCCACAAAATACTTGATGTAAAAATATAAACTCATATCCACTTCCAATGAATTTTAAATCCAAGAGACACATATGTGCTCGTAAATTCACATCCATGTTGATATATATTTTTAAAAAGTCAACATCCACATCCACAAATATTTGATGAAGAAATATAATCTCATGCCCACATCCTCTTATAAAGAAGGCTAAGCCCATATATATGACCACATTCATATCAAATTTGAGGGAGATTAAATTTATGTCCATGATCCGTTAGAAAATGCCATAAGCTAAAAACAAGTGTTAGCGGTAAAAATTCATAAAGAGTTGAATTTGAAAGAAATTATACTCACAACCCTTTATAGAGAAGATAACTCCATATCCATATCCACATTCAAATTGAAGAGTTGAATAAATCTATGTTCAGAGCAAATCATAATATACGCTTGAGAATCAATGTCCACCATTATAATTTGAATGTATGCCAAGTATATGTCATCATTTTCCTTAAAGGAGAAGTTAAATGCCCCATCACGTCCACAATATGCATATCTATTCAAACCTATCTCATCAAAGAAAAATTGTGAGTTTAAAAGAAAACTGGTTGACTTGTGCTTTTGGGGGTAACTTGTTCCTTGAGTGGATTCTTGTCTTGACGCGTCCAAACTTTGATATCCCACTGAATACTTATCATTAGCCAAGGAGTTTCAGTAGTAAGTAATATAAAAGTTTAAATTTGAAAGATTTAGACGACTTAAAAAAATGTTTGAAAGGTTTAAAGGAATCAAATGATTTTGAAAACTCCAATGAAATTATGGTTGAACTCAATTTGAAATCATGAAATGCCAAAAATATCAAAGTTTTTTTCTACGAAATTGCCCCAGTTTCATGTACTGAGGATAGCTGATTGATATAGAAAAGCAAAGAAAGCTTTAAAGACTAAAGAGAAAAATAAAGTCGACTCGAGAGAATTTGCCCCAGTTTTTTAGTTCTGGAGGCGCTTGATTTTAAACATTTGAAAATAAGATATTATAATAAAACTTTAGAAGTAACTTGATCAATTTTAAACAAAATTATGACCCAATCATTCATATTAGGACACTTGGATTTGAAAAAACGAAAAGAAATTGATAGATAAACTAAGACGCTAAAAATAATATAAGAGCCGAATCCTCCTCGGATTGCCTACGTATCCAACAGGAATCAGGCCAGACGTAGTTCATAAAATATAAAATATGAGAAACTTTTAAAAAATTTAAAAATAAAGGGGTTGAACCCGATGTGGGTTGCCTACATATCCAAAAGGAAATCAGGCCGCACGTAGTTCATGCATACAAAATAAGGACTTTGATGGATTTTAAAATAAAGAGACCGAACCCGATGTGGGCAGCCTACGTATCCGAAAAGAAATCAGGTCAGTCATAGTTCTTTACAAGAAAGGAAATATTAATATAAAGGCTGTAACAAAATATAGAGGTGAATCATGACAAAAAAAAAGGTTCTAACTCATGCCTCCAACCTTTTACAAAAAAAATATGACTTAAACTATTGAAACTCCCAGCGAACCGGGGCTGAGATGCAACTCCAATTATTCTTATCAGATTCATGTTCAACAATCCGCACAGTCGGTGTTTCAGCAATATCTTTAATTGCCACATCGTGATCACCTTCATCTTCCAAGAACAAACTCTTAATCCCATCGACAATATCATCATAAGCAATCTCAGCAAACATGTCTGGAGTATTTGAGATGACAAGTTTTGAAAAACTTTGATCAATGGTAGGAATGGGTTTTGGCAAGAAAATCCCCTTTCTTTTTTTCTCACGTGCTTCCTTAACTTCCTCCTCAGTTGGTTCATATCACAAACCAAATGTAAACTGATTTTTAGGTAGGGACACAGGCTCGACCTTTCCATTCAATGTCTTTCCTAACCCAAGTCCATGTTGGTATCCATTTCTCAGCATCTCTTTTGCAACCATGATTGCGGCACATGACATTTTTGATTCCTCGACTTGGCTTTCTTCACATACACTAGTAACATCAACAATTTCCCATGCATGATATGTTGCTCCATCAAACCCTCCAGTTGCCTCAATGAAAGGGATAGATTGATCTCGATAGATAGATGTGATACATTCTGTATGCATATAAACTGTTGATCCTATTCAAATTTGACAGTCTGATGCAAAGTAGATGGCACAACTCCAGCCATATGAATCCACGGTCATCCCAAAAACATGTTGTATGTCGAAGATATATCAAGCACTGAAAAATCCATGACAAACTCCATTGGCCCAATCAATACATTCAACTCTGTTTCTCCAATTGGACTTCTCTTTACCCCGTCAAAAGCTCGAATATTTATATCACTCATCTTGAGCTCACTGGTATTATATCCTAGCTTTTTCAGAGTTGACAAGGGACAAATATTAAGTCTAGAGTCTCCATCAATCAACACTTTAGATATAAACATGTTGCGACATTTAACAGTTATATGTAGTGTTTTGTTGTGAGCACATCCTTCTGGTGGTAGTTCTTCATTATCAAAGTTGATTCGATGACTGTCAATCACGCGCTCTATCATTCCATCTAACGCCTCACTCGTTGTTTCACTTGGAGCATATGCTCCACTCAAAATCTGGAGTAGTGCATTTCTGTGCACTTCTGAAGTCAACAACAAAGAGAGAATTGGAATCTAGGCATTGGTCTTCTTCAACTGATCCACAACTGAGTATTCACTTGCCTTAAATTTTCTTAAAAAATCTTCTACCTCGGCTTCTGTCACAACTCTTTTGGGAGGCACATTGCTCTCTTTATTTTGCCTTAGTCTAGCTAGGTCCTCCGACATATAGCACCGCCCAGACCTTGTCATTCCTGAAGTCTTAGTCTTATCAGGGACCGTCCCTTTTCCTCGACATTCCATCACAACTTGTTTATAATTCTATGGTACGACCTTAGTATCATACACAAGCGACTAACTTGGTGCTCCTAATATCTCAATAGGTGCAAAACCACTTATCGTTATAGCAGGAGAAGTAACAACTACAATAATATAATTTTCTACGCTCTCCACAGGCACTATAAACTTGGTTGGATCATCATCACCCTCATATACTCCAATCATATTCACTGAGGCACCATTATGGTTCGGGAGTGGATTGTTGTTCACATTTGGTGTCGGTTGCTTGACTGTGATTTGTTTCATCTCAATGAGATCTTCAACCTTGTGCTTCAATGCATAACAACGATCAGTGGAATGTCCTTTAACCCCCGAATGGTATGCACATATTTTAGAGGGATTAAAACTTCTTGGCAATGGATCTGGAATTCTACCTTCCACGGGATACAATAAGCATGATGCCTGCAACCTTTAAAACACAACACTCAGTGGCTCCCCCAATGGTGTAAAATTGCGGAAAGGTCTATTTGGATGGATGAATTATTTTGATGATAAAATTGTGGTGGTGGGGCTTGATTGGCATGTGGTCGTGGAGCTCGATATGTTGGTTGTGTGTGGTAGACAGGGTATGAAAATTGTGAAGGATGAGGTTGGTAAGATGATGGAGATTGATAGTATGAATGTGAGAGATATTGGAGGTATTGTGAATGGGGAGCACAATGTTGATGTTGTGAAGGTTGTTGATGGTGATATGAAGTACTTCCTAGAGCCATTACCGCAATAACTTCTTTCTCTTTTTTCTTTCCACTTCCAAGAGCACCAGTTTGGATGGCCTTACTGGTAGACTGTAATGCTGCTAGACTTGTAGTTCTTCCACTCTTGATGCCATCTTCAATCATGTCTCCGACTTTGATCACTTCAGCAAAATATTTTCCACCCATTGTGAGCATTCGTTCATAATACTCTGGTTCTTGTGCCTGAATGAAAAAAGTGATCATTTTTGCTTCCTCCATGGGTGGGTGTACCCTAGATTCTTCTTCCCTCCACCGTATAGCATATTCACTAAATGATTCAATTGATTTCTTCTTCAATTTTGTGATTGAAATTCTGTCAGGAGTAATCTCGACATGAAACTTATAGTGATCCACAAAAGAATTTGCCAAATCATCCCAAGCAAGCCATTTTGTTGTATCTTGCTTAGAGTACCACTCTAAAGCTTTCCCAGTCAAGCTTTGATTGAACAATTTGATCATAATCCCTTCATTCTTTCCGAGACCAATCAACTTTTCACAATAGACTTTCAGGTGAAAGAAAGGATTTCCAGATCCATCAAACTTTTCAAATTTGGGAATCTTGTAACCCGGTGGCAACTCTACCTCAGGAAAAGCGCATAACTCTTCATATCTTACACTTTGGTTACTACCAAGCCCGCGCAAACTTCTCATAGCATCTTCCAAATTCTTAAGCTTCTTGTTTATCAATTCATCACTAACTGACCTTGCCTCCTTTTCAGCTACAATTTAATGATCAACATCTGGATGACATAAATCATGAATATGTGTCATAGGTGGAGCTATTGCATAAGTATATACCGGTGGAACTTGTTGTGGATTAGTAGCATCATGTGCCACCGGTATGTACTAAGCCTTTGAAGAAGTGATTGTGAACATATAAGTAGCATTTTGAGTAACTTGAGGGATGGGTGGTGCATTTTGAATGGGTTGAGAAGTGGTAAAATAATTCACTTGGTTAAGCTCATTCAAATTTGAAAATAGAGGTGGCATTGGCATACTCTGACGAACACCGGGAGATGGAGTCATATCTGGTGGAGTTTGAGACAATGACCAGTTCTGAAGCACCATACGACTCAATTCAACAATTATTTGCTCTAAACGAGCAATGGTCTCTGGGATTGTTTTTGATCCTTTTGAAGTGGTTGGATCACTTGTGATGGGTAAAGTAAGAATTGGCTCAGATGAAGTGGTTGCATTAGTCAAATTTTGCTCCATTTTAGAACGAACCCTTTTTGTTGCCCAGGTAATAAGTAGTGAGTCTGCAACTGATTTCTTGGCTTTGGACCGTGTGAAGTATGAATGCTCTGACAGTTCCCCTTTTAGCACAAGTCAACCTTTTTTATTTTGAAAAATATATTTTTAAATATCAAAAAGGAAAAAGATAAAAAATAAAAATAAAATAAAATAAACACAAGTTAGTATGTGATAAGGATAAAATGTTGCAAAATAAACACGTTGTAACACATAAAATAAACATACTATCGCGTTTTATATGCAAGGGGACCTCTTTGAGCCAGAGGTAGGCCTAACGAAAATTTGAAGGACAAACATGTCTTTTATGTGTCATTCCAAACTCTCCATAACTTAAGCTTTTACAATAAAATGGAAAATAAATGTATACACTGAAATTTCCTATTACATGTTGAAAATGAAATAAGTACAAAGATATTTAGTTTTTTTTTCACTAATCTTCTTGATCGCCTTGGTACGTTAACCACCAATCAAAGAATCTTATAGTTATCTGCAAGAAAATGTTAATTTTTTTCTTTTATAAATATCTATCTATAGAGAGTAATAGGTCCACATAATTGACACATTTATCCTTCAAATGATGCACATAAAGTATGATAATTGTCACTTCGGGTCGTAGACCCATTAGGACATTTGGTAAGGTTGACTAATGAACATAATACACCCAGTGTATTAAGTTTCCTAGGTTGAAATGATGCATGTTTCTTACAAGGTTTTGGTTTAGCTCTAACCTGAGTGGACTAAGAGTGGGTTGACTAGACACAAGGTTCTCGAGTGGAAAACTCAAGTGAGAATGTTACGCGGTCACACAGAAATAGATCCGGACACCCCGCACATATGCCAATCCTCCTAACTTTTGATATTTTTGAAAGAAATTTGCGGGTGCGCAAAACACACCTCGCGTGTACGTGTGATGGTGTAAATTTTTCAGAATTGGAGAAAATTTGAACGGAATGACAATTTATATAAACTGATAACATATATATAATGAATACAAGAAATATCAAATAAGCAGTTTATATCACATAAACAATTTATATCACAGATAAATAGAATATCAAGCAAATAAGGTAAAACAAATATATAAGGACTTAAAAACTAACCTAAGCCTATTATGGTAAGAACCTAAGTCCCCAGTGAAATCACCAAGCTGTTATACCCATTTTAACTGAAGTCAAATTAGTGTACAACATATTGGTGATTTCTAAATTAATTAACTTAAGAAGTCACCACCTAACTATTAAAGGGTGAGTTAGGACACCTAAATTTTTTAATTGACTTCATTTTAAGGTCTCCTAACCAATTAGAGATTCTAAGGTAAGGGTTCAATTAATCCTAAAGGGAAGGGGTAAGGCATCGTTTAAGGTCCGTATTAAAATGGTTAACCGATCAAACTTAAATTAATTAAAAAGGTCTTAAAGGTGGTGAAAGAAAGAATGGATATTTTATAAATAAAATGAGCTAATGTTAAAAGTATATATGATATAGTAGTATAAAAAAAATAATGTAGATGATTGTAGAAAATTTGACGTTTATGGAAAAAAATAGGCGATTTTTTAAGATAGAAAAAAAACATTCAATAAGAGGGCATAAAGGGACTGTTTTTAAAAAAATGTCTTTGCATTAGAAAGACGTTACTTGTTAAGATCAATTTTTTAAATTTTGGAAAAGATAATTTTTTTTTGCACAAATTCAAACTGATTGACTTTTGATTCAAAAATATATTTGTGAAATAAAATAAGGACTTCGTTAGGTCTAAAAAAAAGTAATTTATTTTAAGTGAAAACAACTTATTTTATCTTCTTAAAGAATCTCAAACAACTAAATGTGTTTCTAAGTATCTAAAGCCAAGAATAAGTAAATCTCCAAACTTGAAATAAACCCCAAAACACAAACATAAACAATTAGTCACAAAGAGTTAAATAAGAGTAAATGACAAAACGAGAATAATAATAATAATAATAGAGTAAGATGTCATAGGTGTTCCCCAAGCAATTCTTGCTTGTTCTTCTTTATTGTCGGACACATTTAAAGGAGATGTAATTGGAGGATATTATGCGGGTATGGGGAGTCATGCATTAAGACTCCATATGTTGCTCCAAAATGTTCATGCACACAAAAGATAAAGAATAGGAATTAGCACAAGTACAATAGTTCCGTAAAAATAAACAAGATAAATAGAATAGTTATATCAAATTTCTTTTTCAAAAAAAATATTTCATTGATCAAGGTATGGACTCAAACATTAGCAATTAAAAATAGACAAATCCACATATAGATGTGTATATGAACAACTGACATGGTATAATCTTACATGGACCAAATAATACCCAATCACATAACATGAAAATAAGAAAATAACTTTAACCAAACTAACTGTAATTTCCTAATAATCAGAATCATGTGAAGACCACCCAAATCAACAAACAAGGTGGATCACAAATGCTAGAAAATTGAAAATAATAGAGTAAGTTGGATATGATACTTTAAATACACGGTATCGCTATTTCATAGATAAGGAGTATTCAAGAGTCTACACTCTTCATGCTTAACTGATAAAACTTAAAAGAGTATTCATACTTAACATGTAAAATTATACGAGATAAAAATACCACAACAAGTTCGACAAATTTGAACTTGAATCATACATAATGCTTGATGTCCACAAAGGTTTAAAACAAATTTCTTATCCATTTTTATCTTTTTTGAGTCATTAGCTTTAAGCTACATAAAATTATTTCTAACATTAGAATACAACCAGCCGTTCAATAAAGAAAGTGAGCTCCTATAAAAGCTTAAACATCTCAAAGCACACTAGAATTTGTAGCAATCCCACTAAGCTTTTTTTTTGATTTGTGATAGTCAAGAAAAGACTTAAAAGAAAAATACAACTCATACAAGCATAATAAACTAATTAGAACATGAGATGTTTGATACAAATATTTCACTTCTAAACATGTTTGAATACACACATACAAAAATATATTACATGAACAGACAAAAAAATGATTACCTATTTAACAAAGAAGAACAAAAGCACAGAAAAGTTAAGTTATTACCTTCCACAGGGCAGTGGACTGGGGGCTTTGAGATTTCAGTTCCACAATTCCTTTATGACAATAAAACGAGATTTAAAGCTTGTAAAACTGAATAGAAGATGGAGATTTTCTAGGTTCCCAGACTTGTCCAAAAATCCCTCCTTAGCTAAAGAAAATGAGGGAGTATTTATAGGTGAAAAATATTTAATTTTAGCAGGATTTTAGAGTCGTTTGAAATTTGAAATCTTGGTCAAAAGTTCTGAAATCGAACGTTTGAGAATGGGATGAAGTCAGTCTTCACGTGGTTGAGACAGAGAAAGCGTGAGATTTGCCTATACTTCCGATTTGGATAATCTTGAAGCATGAAATGAGAAAGAGAAGATGGAGACACGTCTGACATTTTCCAAGTTTGCACGAAAGTGGGGATTAAGGCGTCTGTTAATGGTGAAAACGTTTGAATTTTTTTGTCTCAAGAGGAAAGAGGGATGAGCGCTGGGAAAGTTAGGGGAAAATATTAAATTTAGTTTGTCTCTAGGGTTTAAGAAAATGGGCCGACTGATTTGTGCTTATTTTAGCCCTATTTTTTAAGAAATGGGCTGAATATTTGATCTGATTTTCTCATTAAAAGGGGCTGAAATTTGGTCTTGTTTGGGCCTTATTTTTTGGGCGAATTCCCTTCTCAAAATGATTTCTTTGGGCTTCCTTTTCTTAATAATTTGACCAATACATATATTAACATACTAAAAATACGACGATAAAATATTTGTAAAGGTAATAATATAGTAAAAATATAACAACACCTAAAAGTAGATTATTAATGACTAGGAAGCACAAAGAAATAAATTAGAGAAGAGGTGGGACAAAATTGGGTGTCAACATCTTCTTTAAAATTTGAGCTGACAAAAGAACAAATGGAAAAGAACTAGGAGCGAGATGAAAACATGGCCAAAATGATGACTCAAATGACATTTTGTCAAAACATGTCATGGTGAATGGTTATGAATCTTTGAATCTAGCTGAGTCAAAGTTTGAAAACAAAGAGGTACATCTAGTGTCAAGACTAGAGGAGGGTTCTCATTCGAGCTCTTTAAGGCGGCCGGGCGGGAATCAAGGTTGGAACATAATTAGTGAGGATGGATGGAGAGATCAGGATCGAGATTGGTCTGATCGGAATAGATATTGGAAGAAAGAAAAAGATGATGATGATGTTTCCTATTCACACACTGGTGATAGTCTGAATTCTAGGGATAGTCCCGGGAGC
This sequence comes from Solanum raphanifolium, assembly GCA_036250405.1. Taxonomy (NCBI): domain Eukaryota; kingdom Viridiplantae; phylum Streptophyta; class Magnoliopsida; order Solanales; family Solanaceae; genus Solanum; species Solanum raphanifolium. Next base: position 26,570 of record JAJOOE010059232.1, read on the forward strand.
TTTCGGGTGGAGGATTTGCTGTCTCATAATCTAAATAAAGTGGAAGGATCCAATGAAGTGCTTAAAGAAATGAAGGCGGATTTCTCATCCTTAAATAAGACGGTAAACTCTCACTCGGCCTCCATCAAGCAACTTGAATCCCAGATGATCCAACTTTCAACCCAACTAGATTCTAAACCAAAAGAGATCCGCTGCCAATGATATGATGGTGAGTTCAAAAATTGATCACAACAAATGCATCGTGATGTTGACTTGGAGTGGAAAGAAGTGGGCGGTGATGTGAAAGTTGACGGTAAGGCAAACACTTGTAAACAAAGAATTGGTGACCAAGAAGAAGTGTGTGGATTTTGAAACGGTTGAGGTGTCTCATAGTTGTAGTTCCATTATGACGAGCAATGTGGTTGTCAAGAAAGTTGATCTGGGGGAATTTACTATTCCATGCACTATTGGGATGTTTCAATTTGCCAAGGTATTGTGTGATTTAGGAGCAAGTATTAATTTGATGTCGTATGCCATTTTCAAACAACTCAGGTTAGGTGAGCCTAAGTCTACAACGATGCGTCTTCTCATGGCCGATCGATCTATCAAGCATCCCATTGGCTTACTTTATGATATTTTGGTGAAAGTGGATAGATTCATATTTCCAGCCGACTTTGTCATCCTTGATTGCGGGATTGACATTGAAGTACCCATTATATTAGGTAGACCGTTCTTGTCTACCGGAAGAGCCCTTGTGGATGTTGAAAGTGGTGAGTTAAAGTTTCGGGTAAATGATGAGGAAGTTACTTTCAATGTGTGCTAATAGATGAAACAACCTAGCGACATTCATGTGGTATCAACCATTGATGTGATTGACGAAGCAGTAGCTAGTGTGAGTGAATTGTTTTGTGTGGGTGAGTCACTAGCTGCCGTCCTTTCGAATTATGATGGCGAAGAAATCCAAGATTATAATGAGGTCGTGGCTGCCCGATCGGGTTTAGGTTCTCATTCTAAAAATCTAGTGAAACTCAATATTGATCTAAAAAATTGGGGAAGTCCTCCTGCTAAACCATCCACTAAAGAGTCACCAAAGCTTGAGTTGAAGGGGTAATCCCACCCCACCTCCGGTATGTATTTTTGGGAGCAAACAACACCTTGCCCTTCATTATCGTCGTCGATATGCTTGAGTGGCAAGTGCAATTACTTGTGAATGTGTTGAAATAATACATTAAGTCCATCGGATGGACAATTGTTGATATTGTAGGAATCCTTCCCCCCCGGGGGATTTGTACTCATAAAATCTAATTGGATAGTGAATGCAAACCAAGTGTTGAGCACCAAAGGTGGTTAAACACTCTAATGGAAGAAGTGGTGAAGAAGGAAATAATCAAGTGGCTCGATGTGGGCGTGGTCTACCCTATTGCAGATAGCAGTGGGTGAGTCCCGCGCCATGTGTACCAAAGAAAGGAGGCATCACCATGGTCCCAAATGAAAAAAGGGAACTTGTACCAATGAGACTGGTTACCGGTTAGCGTGTATGCATTGACTACTAAAAATTTAATGATTGGAGTGAGAATGATCATTTCCCGATGCCTTTTATGGATCAAATGCTTGATAGGCTTATGGGGCGTGGATGGTATTATTTCTTAGATGGCTATTCCGGGTACAATCAAATTTCCATTGCACCAGAAGACCAAGAGAAAAAAACTTTTACATGTCCCTATGGGACATTTGATTTTAAAAGAATGCCTTTTGGGTTGTGCAATGCTTCGACAACATTCCAACGATGCATGCTCTCTATTTTTGCTGATATGGTTGAAGACTCGATGGAGGTCTTTATGGATGATTTTTAGGTTATGGGTAACACATTTGAAGTGTGTCTCGAACACCATGGGAAGGTATTACAAAGATGGGTTGAAACCAATCTTGTTCTCAATTGGGAGAAATGTCACTTCATGGTCAAAGAAGGTATTGTTTTGGGGCATAAAATTTCAGGAGAAGGAATGCAAGTGGATTAAGCTAAAGTCAAAGTTATTGCTAAGCTACCTCCTCCCATTTCGGTGCAAGGCGTTCGGAGTTTTTTAGGAAATGTAGGCTTCTATAGGCGGTTTATAAAGGATTTCTCTAAAGTAGCTTGAAAAGGAATCTACTTCAACTTTGATGAAGCTTGCCTCAAAGCATTCTTGTGCTTAAAAGAAAATCTAGTCTCGACTCTGATAATTGTTTCCCCTGATTGGAGCATGAACTAATGTGTGATGCAAGTGGTGTGGCTTTGGGAGTTGTTCTTGGTCAACGAAAGGACATGTTTCACACGATTTACTACGCAAGTAAGACTTTGAGTGTAGCTCAAAATAATTACATTGTCACTGCACAAGAATTGCTAGCTGTGGTGTATGCTTTTGAAAAGTTTAGAGTGTATTCATTGGGGCACTAAAGTGGTGGGGCATATGGATAATGCTGCAATCCGATATGTGATAGCTAAGAAAGATGCAAAGCCAAGGCTGATTCTGTGAGTGTTGTTGTTAAAAGAGTTTGATTTCGAGGTCAAAGATCGCAAAGGGTGTGAAAACCAAGTGACGGATCACTTGTCGAGGCTAGAAACCAATGTTGTTATTTTCGGTGAGAGGGATATTGAGGAAGCCTTTCCCAATGAGTCGGTAATGGTCGTAACTCATAGCAATCCACCTTGGTTTGCTGACTTTGCAAACTATGTTGTGTGTGCGGTTCTTCCCGATGGACTGAATTTCTACCAACGGAAGATGTTTTTATTCTATGTGAAGAATTATTTTTGGGATGAACCATACCTATTTCGAGAATGCGTGATGAGTCGGGGATTTCGACTCATTTGGGGCTTTATTTTTACAGTTTTATTGTCTTCAATGCCTACTTTATACTCTAAACTGATGTTAAATTGCTAATAGTCAGCAATGAAGGAAAAATATAAAGGGTAGGACATTATTGGGCAATAAGGAGTAGAAAAGCTGAAGAAGTTAAAGAATAACAAAGTTGATGATCGCCAAGACTACTCGGTGAACCGCTCAGTGGTTCTTTAGCTTGCCAAAAGTTCCAGAAGGCCAGCCTCAGGAAAAAGCCAACTTGGTGATGGAAGGTGCATCTCGGCGAAGTGCCGAACGGATCGACGAATGAGATCCTGATTGCTAAAATTACAGAAGATGATTGGCGAAGAATCATTTAAAGAAAGCGATGGAAGAGGACATTTGGCGCATCGCCGAGTGGGTCGGCGATGCTCGACTTACTCCGCCGATTGGTCCAGAAGCTGAAATTCTGAAAGAGTATAAATGTGATTTTTAAAAGATGAAAAAGTAGTTTTTGGAGAATTCTTCCAGTTCCGAAAATGGAGACACATTCTAACTCTAGGGTTTTTATCCAAACACCGTTCTTAGTAGTTTTTGAGTAGAATTTGAATTGGGTTTTGATTTTAAGTTGATTCCAAGCATTGTGAAGACTTGAATTTTGTTACCTAGCCAATGGAGAACATAGTTGGTAATATTTTCTTGCCTTTTATGATGTGTGGCTAAACCCCCCATTCTTGGGGGTGTAATCATGTGATTAAATGTTCTAATTAGCTTATGGGTATTAGTATTTACTGATTTAAATAATGATTTGAAGTGCGTTTGATTGGTAGTTGTGTTTTAATTCATAAATTGTAGTTGCAAATGCAGTTCTAACTTAGTATTCTAGGCTTGCTTGAGAAAGAGGTTTTAGAATTAAAACTATCAATTGATGATTGTAGTAATTGGGTTATTGTTGGTTTTGCTTGATAAAGTGAACCTAAACTCAATCCTACCAATTTAGCTCGAGAGAGTAGATTATTGAGGTTTTGGGTTGTTCATATTGTTATGCTTGTCAAGGTTCGAGAGGACTCGCGTGAATTGTGGTAGTTGATGAGTCTGAGATTTGGACTCATTTGGGGCTTTATTTATAATGATTTAGTGTCCTCAAATGCTTGTTTTGTGCCAATAACTGATGTAAAACCCTTTATTTCCAGGTATATAGATTGAGGAACAATGCAAGGACACTAATTTGCAAAAAGGAACGAAACAAGCTGAAAGAGTGAAGAAAAGGAAGTCTGGTGATCACCAAGTCTACTTGGTGAGTCGCCAAAGGGCTCCTTGACCACCTAAAGTTCTAGAGTGCCAAGCCCTGAAGGAGAAAATCAAGTCGGCGAGAGAAAGGAGCAGTCGACGGATCGCCAAGTGGTTATGTGATGCAGTATTGGATCACCCAAAGTTGAGCCCGACTTACTGCACCAAATGGCTCTTCACAACACATTTTTTGCCAATATAAATACATTTTTAAATATCAATTATAGTAATCATTGAATCATTTTTAATTATGAATAGTATCTATGTTCATATTTGGAGAGTTTTCCTTAGCTTTTGGAGAATTGAAGTTTTTCACTTTTGAGAAATTGGAAGTGGGTCTTTGAGATTCTTCAATTTGGAACTTTGTAAAGACGAAATCAATCTTACCCAGTTGATGAAAACTCAATTTGGTAACGATTTTTATCTTTTTATGATGTCTAGCTAAACCCCAATTCTTGGGGTGTGATTATGTGATTATGGGCTAATTTAGTTTATGGGTATTGCTTATTGTTAGTTTAAATGTTGTTTATAAGTGATTTCAATAATTAATTATGGTTTAATTTAAGAATTGTAATTGCCAATGCAGTCCTACCTTTGTGTTTTTGGCTTGCTCAAGAGAGAGGTTTTAAAACTAAGATTATTGATTGATGGTCTTTGGGTATTGTGTTGTCATGGGTTTAGCTCGAGAGAGTGAATCCTAAACCCTTTTCCACGCATTCACCTCGAGATAGTGAATGGACTAAGGCGTAGGTTGTTCTTATGCTGCATGTTTGTTGATGTTCGAGAGAAATCAACTTGATTCGGGGTAAATTATTCGCGAGAAAGTTTACCTCCTCTATAGTCTAGCTTATTCACTAATAGCTAGTTATTTTCTAATAGTTGCAATTACCCATTTGTCTACATTAGCCTATAATCAAATCACATCCCAAAAACCCGTCTCATTATTGTTATTTCGTATTATTTGTTGCTGTTATAGTTGATAATTAAAAAGAAAACCCCCTTCATTTGACATTCCTGTCACCCCCTGATTTCAATTATGCTTTTATTCGATAATGTCTATTCTTATGACTGATTTGACCACGTTCACACTTTACCATTGAATCTTAAACACGTACCGCTCCCTATGGGATTCGACCCCAACTCATTTAGTTGGGTTATATACTGATTAACGTCTGTTGACGCTTAGAATTGGATGAAGTGTCTTTGAAACGTCATTAATCAAAACGGTGCCTCTACTGGGGAGTGGTGTTGGTTAAGATTCTTTGGTTAGGTTAAATATTGTTCTTTTTAGTCATAGCTGAATCTACTTACTTTTAGTTTTGGTTTTCATGTTGCTTGTTTAGAACAGAAGAAATGAGCATGTCTTGTAGCAACGGTGACCCAATAGACCACCCTCCTTTGAGATTGATGATTCTTAGGGATAACATCCTAACTTTCGGGGAATTGGAGGGTGAGTCAATCCATGAGTTGTGGCTGAGATTTAAGACACTATTGCTGCAATGCCCAACTCATGGAATTCCAGAAAACATGCTACTACACTGCTTCTATAGAGGTCTTGGTCCAAAGAACAGATGAGTGGCTGACCAAATTTCTCCAGGTGGTCTCACATGACTTCCCTATGCAATAGCAGCCCAACTCCTTGATCATATGGCGAAGACCAACAAAGAGGCTGAGAAGGACTAGATTTTGGCCACACTGTTGACTCAGCTAGATCTCGTGGCCAAACATTTTATGGAATTAGAGGTTCCGTACAAAAGGAAAGATCGATACATTCTCCCTCATGAGCGTATAAACACCAAGGAATACGAGGGTGGACAAATAGAAGAGATACTCTCACTCATTTTTCACAAAGTCGAAGAACACGACAAAGTGTTGACTGAGATAAAAGAGAATGTCTCACTGCTAAATCAGATGAATGCTTCCCATTCCATATCTATTCAACTGCTGGAGACCCAAATGGGTCATGTTTTGTCTCATCTCCACCCCAGGAATGAAGTTTGAATGGGGACTTGCATCGTGCCACGACATTAACCAAGACGCTTCTTGGGAGGCAACCCAACTTTTTATCGCTTTATTTTTGTTTTAAAAATAATCGTATGTTCATTTTGCAGGTTGAAGTGTGGAATGTGCTTGAAAAGTGGTGATTGGCGAGCAAAATGTTCAGTCGGCGACTGGCCGAAGAGGTTGGGAGCCCGACTTGGACCGCCGTTGGACTCAAGAAAGTCTGAAGTTGGAGTCTGTAAAACTCGGCGAGCCCATGGACTACTTGGTGAATCGCCAACCAGGTCGGCGATCACGACTTTATTCGCCGTTTGGACCCCTACATTAAATGGAGGGCCTATAAAACTCGGTGAGGTAAGTGACCACTCGGCATGTCGCCGAGTAGTTCGGCGATAAAAATTAATGTCGCCGAAAGGGCGAGAACTGGATGGTTTTAAAGGGCAAAGGTTCAAACTCTTTCACATTCCCTCACTTTTTAACTTCCCAAAATCACACCCACACTATATTTTCCCATATTTTCATGTTTTTACCACTAGTTCGTCATTGATTGTGTGCTTGGAGTTGGAATTATTTACCGCCTAGCTTTTCAAACTATTTATTCGGCATTAAAGATTGGTTTTCCGAACCCCGAACTTGTATTTAGTGGTTTTTACTCATTTGTAATTGTTTGATCTGAGTGATGTGTGCTGGGCCTCTTTGAATCGTAAATGTGTGCTTGTTTGTCTGTTTTGAATTCGTAGTCTTGCCTATATTGCCTAATTGTTGATTTCCCATCAATTTTTGTGCTTTAAAATTGATCGAAATTGTTGGGTTGTGCTAATTTGTTGTTGGGTCTAGTCGGATAAAGTCTGAGTAGCCCTTAATTGTGCTAAATGACGTATTTTTCCCAATGATGAAACGTTTGACGTCATTCCTAAGGGAATAAGTCGTCGAATGGCCAATTTTGTTCAAACCGAGAGAAGTCTGAGTATCCCAGGGGAATGGGTCTGAGTCTAATTGAGCTAGTGTATGCTTTTATTTTGTTTTCGGGGGCTGCGGGGTTGATTTTTGAAGTCGGGGTAGAAAGTAGGCACGTTGGGCAGTTTGGAGAGCTGGGTTGAGCTCGCTGAACCACTCCACGGTTCGCCAAATCCCCCTTGCTCGCCTTTAATTTCATGCATTTGTTGAGTTTTGGTTCTGTAACTTTCGGCGAGAAACCTGAGTTCGTCGAGTGCACTCGACGACCCACCAAAAGTCTTCTTTGATCGCCCTTTTTGCATCCCTAACCCTTAAATTACACTATAACTTTGGCGGGCTGGTCTGTGCTCGCCGAATGCTCTCGGCGATTCGCTGAAAGGCCCCTCCCATCGCCAACAAGACAAATTTCTGGGAATTTTTGAGCCAATCCTTTCGGCGAGCCCGATCTGGCTCGCCAAAGTGAATCGGAGACTCACCGAACAGTTTAGCGAGTCTGTCTGCAATATGATTTCTGTGCTTTTTTTTGAACTGTTTCTAACTTTCTACAATGTATTTGCAAATATGGCTAGACCGAAAGTGGCAGGTAGAAACATGACGCCTCGCAAGAGGGCTAAAGGAATCAAAATCAACGAGGATGCAGCTGCATCCAGGGCAAAGACTACCAAACTTCCCAGCACAGGTGACAAGGGAAAAGGAAAGGGCAAGACACCTGCTCCTACGTCACAAAAGGTCAGCTCGTACAGTGACGAAATCTATGCCACTCACCTCACCACTTCTGAGAAAGAGGGTGAGCACAAGGATCCTCGAGCTACCATTTCTGAGCCAGAGGATGATGAACTACTAGCAGCCCAGGCTGAACGATCCGTCTAGGATCAGGGCTACCCAGGCCACCACTACTCTTCCCGCTCCAGCACATGGTGTGGTCCTAGCACCACCGGTACAAGGTCCTCCTCCCCGGTCTATGAACAGACTGAAGACTAAGGGACTGAGGACCATTATAGAGGAGAAGAGGTTGTCTACTAATGGAGTTATTGACAGATATCCGAAGATCATGAGCTACCTGAGGTCTCACAAGTTCCAATTATTCACTCGACCCCGAGGCCCTTATGTTCCAAATTGGGTTCGAGAAATCTACACTGCTTATAGAGCTTTAGTGCCACAAGGGAAGAAACAGTCCACAAAATTCAAGCCGGTAGACTATGTGGTTGTTAGGGGTAAAAAGGTGAAATGTGATAGCGATGCTATCAATGTAGTCCTCGGGGTTTCAACACAAATTAAGGATGAGTGCCAATACAAGATCAAGACAAAAACATTAGAAAATATGAAGAAATGGTTGACTCCTATGATATCTGACTGTACCCCTAAGTGGCTCAAAGTTGGAGCACCCATTGAAAAGAAGGACCTAAATATAACAGCAAGGTTCTGGTTTGGCTTCATCAGCAGTACCATCATGCCATCCCAGAACGAGTCGATTCTTCGCCACGCAAAAGCAGCCTGTCTTAGTTGCATTATTACTGGGAAAAAGCTGAACTTGGGGATGATCATTGCATAGGAGATGGTCATGAGGGCCAAGCAGCCCCAGACTTCTCTCCCCTTTCCGGTGTTGATCATCGAGTTGTGTAGATGAGATCAGGTACCTCGAGATGAGAAGAAGGATGTGAAAGTGATTCCCACGTCTTCTACCGACATCTGGAGGATTGAGGCGGAGTACTTGAATGATGAGGCCGAGAAGAAGAAGGCAGCCCTGTTGGATACATCCACGGTTGTTGATACTGATACATTATATGCAGAGGCACTATTGCCTACTCCGGTCCCTGGGCCTTCAGGTACATCTAGTATTGTTCTTTCTGTTACTCCCAATTCTTCCACTGCTTCTTTGCGTCCTAGATCTGGTACTGCTGCTGCCCGACCTCCACTCACCCAGGTTGCATTACTACAGATAGGGCAACTAGCATATTCTGTTGATAGGCGTGCCTCCAAACTTGAGGCCACTATTTCGGGCATGATTGAGAGAGCCCTTGCTAATGTTGTGACACCTTTGAGTTCTACTATTGATGCCCTTACGGCAAGGATAGCGGTGTGCAAGCGTGGCCAAGGGGCCACTGAGGAGGTGACATCTCTAAAGGCAGCTATTGCTGAGCTCAGGAGAGATGTGGACCAGCTGAAGTCCACTGACATGTCGATGATTTTTGGGACTGTGGAGATACCTGATATGCCAGCTGATACAGATGTGCCTCCGGCTACCATCGGAGATGAGATTCGAGTTGAGGAGGTAGCTGTTGTCGAGTCTGAGGCTGAGACTGATGAGGAGCAGCTAGTTGGTGATGAAAAGACTTCTTATGAGGGCCTTACAGAGATTGAGGAGGCGATGATAGATTCAGCCGTGCAGATTTCTTTAGCAGATACAACCATGGCCGGATCTAGTGTTACTGATACCTCGGGAACGGATGCCCAAGATCAGAGTGTTGCATCGGGCAGTGATGCCCCAATAGATGGAGCGACTGCATAGACATGACTTTCTATACCTCCCTCTCTATCACTTTTATTGATGTTTTAGTATTTTATTGCATTTGAGGACAAATTGCGTTTTGTTTGTGGTGGGGTGAGGTATTTCCATACCTACCTCTTGTGATTATTACTTTTGTCTATATATTGGGTTTTGTGCTATAAATTGTGTTTTGGCACTTTTTTGTGGATGTTTGAGCTTGTGGCTCCTTGTTTTAAATTGCAAATAATTTTTGGACCCTTCTGAAAATTTTTGCCACATCTTGTTTGTATTTGAATGTGGCTGTTCTTGTGCAAATTTGAGTATCAGACATAATTAATACCGATGACTTGAATAGTGTTCTCAATTGAATAAAAATGAATGTGCGGCTACGATGAGGCCAAAGGAAGTTGCACAGGCAATATGTGAACTTTTTGCATCTCGTTGTGACTAGCCGTTTATCAAATTGAGTCTCTTGTGATGAACATTGCACACTAGCAAAAGTGTGGAGTCTTGTTTTATATTGGTGTCAATGTCTTGTGTGATGAGCTTACTGTGAACCTTATGTGATGACACCTAGAATTTGCCCTGTTGGTCTGGTTGACTAAGTGATGCAAGCTCTTGAAATGATCTTAGGCAACAACTTTGAAGAGTGAAACAATTTAACATTATACCTCTTTTGTGGCAACCTTGTGAGTGTGTGAACTTTGCTTGAACATCCTTTGAGCCTTACCCTTTTCTTGAAAGAAACTTGATGCAATTGTGACCTTTCTTTATCCATTCATCCATAATCCTCATGATTTGTGTTTTGTTTGAATAGCCAACTTAGGCCAAAAGCCTAAGTTAGGGGTGTGGTGAAAAGAGAAGGTAAATCAAGAAGTGCAAAGAAGTCCCCCTCGACCCATGGTTTTGAGAAAGACGGAACCCCTCCATACAAAAAAAGAAGAGAAAAAGAAAAGAAGAATGAAAAAGAAAAATAATGAAAAAGTTGTGGAATAAAGTTGTGAAAGTTGCAAAACAAATGGGGTGTCCGGTATTCCATGGAAATTGAATAATGGGGTGAATTTTGAACATACATGAGAATGATGAAGAAAAGGAAAGAAAATGTTGTTCATACCACATTTCATGAGGATAGCAGCCACTGAACCTAAATGACCATACCTTTACAGTCAGCCCTGTTACAAGCCTTGAAAAGACCTTTTTTTTTTATCTTGAGTGAGCTAAAACGAATGTTGGTTGGAGAATAAGGGCAAACCTATAGGTGAAATCATGCATGAATTCATATTTGTGAGTGTGAGAGTTGTTTGTGATTCCGGAACTATAAATTGTTGAACCATTGTGTGTGAATATGGAATCATCTTTGTGTGAGGGCATTTGATTACCTTTGTTGAGCTTGAACTTGCATTTGAATCAAGTATTGTGAACTTGAGAATCTTTGGTAATGGCGAGTCACAACTTGAACCATTGAGTGCACAATTGATCCTTGCATAAGTAAGTTAAGTCTTTTTGTGTGCATTCATGATTGAGTCTTGTGTAGCACTGTTTGAGATATCCTTTTTGAACTGCTGAACTTGAGTTTTACTTGAGGACAAACAAAAATTTAAGTTGGGGGTGTTGATGAATCCGATATTTGGACTAATTTGGGTATTTAATTATAATGATTTAGTGTCCTCAAATTCTTGTTTTATGTCAATAACTGATGTAAAACCCTTGCTTTCAAGGTATATGATTTGACGAACAATGCAACGACACTAATTTGCAAAAAGGAACGAAGCAAGCTAAAAAAGTGAAGAAAAGGAAGCCTGGTGATCGCCAAGTTTACTTGGCGAGTCGCCGAAGGGCTCCTTGACCGGCTAAAGTTCTAGTGTGCCAATCCCTGAAGGAGAAAATCAAGTCGGCGAGAGAAAGAAGCAGTTGGCGGATCGCCGAGTGGCTCCGCGAAGCAGTATTGGTTCGCCCAAAGATACAAACCTTGAGGATGCTGAAGGCCAAGACAAAAAGGCGATGAAATTGGTTAAAGGGCGCATTGCCAATTGGATTAGCGAGCCCGACTTACTGCGCCGAATGGCTCTTCGCAGCACATTTTTTGCCACTATAAATACATTTTTAAATATCAATTCTAGTAATCATTGAATCATTTTAAATTCTGAATAGTATCTGTGTTCATATTTGGAGAGTTTTCCTTATCTTTTGGAGAATTGAAGTTTTTCACTTTTGAGAAATTGAAAGTGGGTCTTTGAGATTCTTCAATTTGGACCTTTGTAAAGATGAAATCAATCTTTCCAGTTGATGGAAACTCAATTTGGTAACAATTTTTATCTTTTTATGATGTCTAGCTAAAACCCCAATTCTTGGGGTGTGATTATGTGATTATGGGCTGATTTAGTTTATAGGTATTGCTAATTGTTAGTTTAAATGTTGTTTAGAAGTGATTTCAATCATTAATTGTGGTTTAATTTAAGAATTGTAGTTGCAAATGCAGTTCTACCTTTGTGTTTTTGTCTTGCTCGAGAGAGAGGTTTTAAAACTAAGATTATTGATTGATGGTGTGTGGGTATTGGGTTGTCATGGGTTCAGCTTGAGAGAGTGAATCCTGAACCCTTTTCCACACATTCACCTTGAGAAAGTGAATGGACTAAGGCATAAACTGTTCTTCTATTGCATGTTTGTTGATGTTCGAGAGAAATCAACTTGATTCGGGGTAAATTGTTTGAGATAAAGTTTACCTCATCTATAGTCTAGCTTATTCACTAATATCTAGCTATTTTCTAATAGTTGCAATTACCCATTTGGCTACATTAGCCTATAATCAAATCACATCCCAAGAACCCGTCTCATTATTGTTATTTCGTATTATTTGCTGCTGTTATAGTTGATAATTAAAACGAAAACCCCCTTCATTTGACATTCATGTCACCCCTGATTTCAATTATGCTTTTATTCGATAATGTCTATTCCTATGATTGATTTGACCACGTTCACACTTTACCATTGAATCTTAAACACGTATCGCTCCCTGTGGGATTCGACCCTAACTCTTTTAGTTGGGTTATATACTAATTAACGACCATTGATGCTGAGAATTGGATGAGGTGTCTTTGAAACATCATTAATCAGTAATTGGTCGAGAGATGTCTATTACCTCTAAAGCCTAGCCTACCCACTAAGATTCAACGTATTTTAGTAAATTATAATCACCCATATAGCGAAATTAGCATTTAATCGATCACATCCCCGAGAATCCCTCTCTACTTGATTACTCCCCTATTTTTATATTTGTTAACTGTCACTCTGATCCCCCACATGTGACACTAGTTGTCTAACCCTGCAATTTAATTGAATTTTTTTCAATAATGTTTACCTCTACAAATGACTAGAACACTTTCTTTACTTCGTAATTGAATTCTATACTATATCACTGCATGTGGGATCGACCCCAACTCTTCGTTGGGTTTATAATTGATTGTGATCGCCTACACTTAGAATTAGATGAAGTGTAGTTGAGCATTATTAATGCACAGATCACATAATCAGAAAATGTGTATCGGAAGTCGAGGTAAATGCAATTCTTGATGCTTGCCACACATCGCCAGTTGGCGGGAGCCATAGCGGGGTATGCACGGCTGCCAAAGTACCCCGAAGTGGTTATTATTGGCCAACGTTATACCAATATGCACCTTATTTTGTTAAACAGTGTGTTCAATGCCAAAAACAATGAGGAGTGTCGAGAAAACATGAATTGCCTCTCTATCCTATTCTAGAGGTAGAATTATTCGATGTGTGGGAATCAACTTCATGTGGCCTTTTGTGAGTTCTTATAGGAATAAGTATATCTTGGTGGTGGTTGACTACGTTTCTAAATAGGTAGAGGCTGTAGCTTTACCCAACAATGAAGAAGAGAGCGTTCTGCAATTCCTGAAGCGATATATTTTCACAAGGTTTGGCACTCCGCGTGCAATCATTAGCGATGGGGGATCTCAGTTTTGCAACCGTTTGTTTGTATCGTTGTTGAGAAAATATAGAGTTAAGCATAAAGTTGCAACCCCTTATCATCCACAGACAAGTAGGCAAGTTGAAATGTCGAATCATGAAATCAGGGGAATTCTTGCAAAAACAATCAATGCCAATCGGACTAATTGGTCTCGGAAGTTTGATGATGCTCTTTGGGCTTACCGCACCGCATTCAAACTCTGATTGGCATGTCACCATACCAATTGGTATTTGGAAAGTCTTGTCACCTACTAATTGAGCTTGAGTATAAGGCATTGTGGGCATTGAAAACATAAAACTTGAATTGGGGGGATGCTTCAAAATATAGAGTTTACCAACTTAATGCATTGGAAGAGTTCCAGCTACGAGTGTATGAGAGTTCAGCCCTTTACAAGGAGAAAATGAAGAAGTGGCATGATGCCAAAATCCTTCAACGAGAGTTTAAAGTTGGTGATCTTGTCTTGCTTTATAACTCCCGTTTGAGACTTTTCCCAGGTAAACTCAAGTCGAAGTGGTCAAGACTGTTCAAAGTGACTCAAGTGTTCACGAATGGGGAAATTGAAGTTGAAGCGAAGAAGGATCGGCATTCTAAGTAAATGTGCAACACTTGAATCTGTACTTTGGAGAATGTTTGGATATATCAGTAATTGAATTGGTGTATTTGGAAGATGCTTGAAAACATTTCCACGTCGTGCCACGACGTTAACTAAGGTGCTTCTTGGGAGGCAACCCAAGTTTTAGTTGTTTTTAAATAACATTTTCTAAAAGTGTAGGTTGAAACCATTATTTTGAAAGAATGGCGATTGGGCAGTGGACTGACTCATTTGGCGAATCGCCAACTGGTCCCCCAGATCGCTCAAGTGCATCACCCTTCCTAGGGCTAGGATGGCGATTCATTCTGGAAAATTTGGCGAGGTTGCAATAATTTCGACGTTCCACCGAACTGAATTAGCGAGGCCGATGAACCTCGCCATTCTGCTCCAACTGTAAGGCCAACTTTCTGTAAATTTCGGCGAGCCAAGTTCCACTCGACGGTTCGCTGAATGGTTCGGCGTCACCGGTAATATTCGTTGATTGGGTGTGAAATGAAGAGTCTCTCTTACTCTAATCCTTTCATTCAGTGATCCTTATTTTACCTTTTACTAGTTAAATTATTTGTATATGCATTGAGGACACTGCATAGTTCTTTTCGGTGGGGTGAAGGTCTCACAATATTGGTGTGTTTTAATCCCATTGACCCATATCCTGATTTCTTGATTTGTGCTTGTTGTGATTGTTCTCTTGCATATATGAGTATCGGTTGCGATCAATATCGGTGACTTGAATAGTGCTCTTGATTGAACGATATGTTTGCTCAAGTCCAATGAGGCAAATTTGAGTTGCATAAGTCATGTGTGAACTCATAGCATCTCATTGTGACTAGTCGAGCGTCGAAGTAAGTCTTGTGATGATCGTTGCACGCAAGCCTAACTTGTAGAGTCATGATCGATTATTGTGTTGAATGCCTTGTGTGGTGAGGTTTTCTTGAAATATGTGCTTGGTGATACCTAGAACTTGCCCCCATTGGTCCAATCGACTAGCATTGGTGAACGAATGAAATGATCTTAGGCACAAATTTTTGAGAGTGAACCAAATTGTTATTATACCTCTTTGTAACCACCTTGTGAGAGTGTGAACCCAGTTTGACACCATTTGAGCCTAACCTTTTATTTGGATGAGCATGAAAGCATTTAGCCTTTTTCCTCCCCACCTAAAACCTTCATGAAGCCTTGGTCCATTTGAATAGCCAACTTAGGCCAAAAGCCTAAGCTGGGGGTGTAGTGAAAAATGAGGAAAGAAATTGAGCAAGAAGTTTGTGAAATTCACCCTTGAATAATTGTGTTGAAAAAGATGGAACCCCTCCATATAAAAAAAAAGAGGAGAAAGAAAGGAAAGCAAAAGAGAAAGATTGAAAAAAATATTTTTTTTTTATTTTTGCAATTTGTGCATTGGTGGAAAGAAAAGGGGTATCCAATGAGCCATATAAAAAGTTTTGTGCTTGAAAATACTTAGGGTGGATTGTGAAAATGAAAAGAGTGAAAGAAAAGGAGAAGAAGTGAAATGCAAGTCATGCTTCATGAAGGTAGAAGTCACTAAGAAAAAATGATCATACATTTACCCTCAGCCCTATTACAAGCCTTGAAAGACCTTGGTGATCTTGCATAAGACGAATGATATGTTGATCAGAAAATACGGACAAGCCTATGGGTAAAATCATACACGTGTTTATCATTGAGAGTGTGAGAGTTGATTTTGATTCCCTAAATTATAATCTTTGATGGACTTTGTGAGACCATGGAATCATTCTTGATGTGAGGGCATTCGAATACTCTTGTTGAACTTGAATTTGCATTTGAAGTGAGCATTGTGAGCTTGACCTCTATTTGATGATGGCTAGTTACAGTTTTAAACTTTTAGTGCACAATTGAACATTGTATGGGTAGATTGAACCCGTGTACATTCATGCTGAGTCTCAAGTAACACTATTTGTAGACATCCTTGTTGGTCTGATTGATCTTGTGTTTTACTTTAGGACAAGCAAAAGTTTAAATTGGGGTGTTGATGAGTCTGTAATTTCGACTCATTTAGGGCTTAATATTCAAGGAGTTAGTGTCTTCAATACCTTTTTGTATGCTCATAACTGATGTTTAAATGTTGATATGTAGCAATGAAGGCTAGAGAGTGAGGCAAGGACATTCCGAGGCAATTAAAAGCGAAAAAAATGAAAAAGTTGAAGGAAAGGAAAGTTGGTACTCGCCAAAGCCACTCGGCGAGTCGCCAAATGGACCTTCAGCTCGCCTAAAGTTCCAGCATGCCAGCCCATGGACAAACCCAACTTGACGAGCAGACAAGTGATTCGGTGACACACCAAAGAGATCGGCGATGCTCATTTTACTCGCCAAAAGCCACAGAAAGAATTGGTGCAAAGCCACGCCAAAAAGGCGAAAAGACGAGCACTCGCCGAATTGCCGACCAGTTTAGCGAATTCGGCTTACTTCGTCGAAAGTTACAGAACAATTTGTTGAAAAGCCATGCCAAAAAAGCGAGAAGTGAAACACTCCGCGCATCGCTGACCGGTTCAGCGAGCCCAACTTACTTCACCGAGTTGACTCCGTGCTGAAATTCTGAGAACGTATAAATGCAATTTTGAAAGGAAAAGAAGGAGTTCCCACATTGTTCACTTCTGGTTTTTTGAGTTTTTACATTCTAGAGATTGTGAGATTTTTAGCTTAAATTTCAGCATTTGGGAATTGCAGATTGTTGTCAAATCAGATGGAAAACTTCATTGGTAACGATTTCTTGTTTATCACTATGCTTAGCTAAAACTCCTATTCTTGGGGGTGTGCTTATGTATTTGAATGCACTAATTAGCTAATGGGTGTTGTTAGTTATTGATTTTATTGTTGTTTTGAAGTCAGTTCAATTAATTATTCTTATTTTAATTGTGGAATTGTAGTTGCAAATGCAATTCTAGCTTAGTACTCTAAACTTGCTTGAGAAAGAGGTATTAGAGTCGAAATATTAGTTGATGATTGTATTGATTGCATCTTTAAGAATCTAGCTTGAGAAAGTGGATTTGATTGCATTCTTACAAATTCAACTTGAAAAAGGGGATTAATTAAGGAATTGGGTTGTTCAATTGTGTTTTGCTTGTTGAGGTTCGAAAGAACTCACTTGATTCGCAATAGTTGATTGAGAAATGTCTATTGCATTCAAAACCTAGCCTACCCATCGAGATTCAACACGTTTGAGTAACTAGTAGTCATCCATTATACAATATTAGCATTCAACTTATCACACTCCCAAGGAACTCTCTCTATTTGTTTACTTCGCGTTTTAGTAGTCGTAAATTGGTTACCCAATTTCCCCCCATTTTATATTGATCATTGAAACTTTGTGATTTACTTTAATGTTGCGAAACCTCTACATCTACAAACGATTAGGACACAATTTTACTTCTTAATCAAATTCTCTATTGTATAACTCCATGTGGGATCGGCCCAACTCTTAGTTGGGTTTATACTTGTTAGCGACCGCCTACACTTAGAATTGGATGAAGTGTAGTTGCACGTTATCAATTACCCTGCCTATTCATGGTTGTTTTGAAATATTGAGCAAGCACATGTACCCCTATTTTACATCGATACCAATCCCCATACCACTATATAGTCTCTTGTTTGAATCTATGATTTAAGTTTAATTGTGAAAATTGATACCAAAACCCTTTTCATAGATTTGGTGGAACCATCCACCCAGTTGTTCTAATTAATACAATGAATTGGTTTACATTCTTAATTTCCTAATTAAATTCCTTGCACAATATCATTCCTTGTGAGATCCTACCCCGACTCTTTCTTGTTGGGTACTTTTATTGCTAACGACCGCTTACTCTTCTAATTGTTTATAGAGCAGTTTGAGCGTTATCACATAGGCTCTATCCACGAGCTTGGGTGCATCACCCCCGGCCACAGCGCCGCACATGCGAGCCATCCTATAGAAGAGTAAAACAAGTGAGATTATAAAAACAAAATAAGACACACAACACACAACACACAACACACAACACACAACAATGAACGAAAAATATAGAGTCTTCTGAATGATGCCCTATAGACTCCCAAAGATAGGATACAAACGTCTCCGCACTGATGTGCAGGCCTCTACTAGACATTAGCTCTAAACAAGCAAACACCGGTGAACCTGAGTCCCTGGTACCAACTTGTCATGACCTAAAGATTAGAGTCATGATGACACATACTATAACCCACCAGAAGGTAAGCCAACTCGCAACTTGGAACAACAAGTAATAACTCTACATGTTAGAAACAACAAAAAATAAGAGATACCGGAAATACATTAAGGGAAACAATAGAAGATAGGTACGGAAGCCAATATATATACAATCAGAAAGAGATACACACCCAAAATCTGGTAGTCATATGTGCAGAGTTGCTACAAAAGAGAACAAGTCTCAAAAGTCGACCAAAGTATATAAACTTGTCTCAAAAACAAAAAACTATTAAGAAAACTACAATAGAAATAGACAGGCTGGATACCAAAACCTCACCCTTGCCACTGGATACTTCTGCAACTGGCTTGATATCAGCGCGGTGACTGGTGCTCAGACCTACAACACAAAAACACATACAAAGTGTAGTATGAGTACCAAAACAATAGGTACCCAGTATGCATCATAATCCAAATGAGCTTAGAAAGTAAAGAAAATAATTAAAAGCGAGAAATCACACTAACTAGAGGTCAAAAGAGCGGAATGATAACAATAATCTAATTGGACTGCACACGAATCTAGGAATGAATGGAAAAGAAAGTAAGTAACTAGTTATAACCTAAGTGGACCCCTATAAGCCAGAAGGTACACTTATGCACATGTTTTATTAAATAACATGAATGCACCCCCATAAGACCAACGAGTACACAGAAAAGCTACAACTATTAAGTATGAGAACAAGTGAATCTAGAAACTAGAGGGATGCATAGCCCGAACATCGAACTGCAGATAAGACACTCAAAAAACATGATAGAACCATGCTGATATGAATCAACTTAACCAAAAGTAATGAGCCCAAATTTGGATTACGGGTGAAGATCATGTGCCCAAGCCCTGAATCTGTGACTAAAGGAATAATATGCCCAGACCTCAAATCCACGACTCATCGAGCAGTCGTGAAAGAATCCAATATCAAAGTATCACCATCAAAGGGCCACCATGGATAGATGTCCACCCAAATATATAATCAAATCACTTCCAAACTCGAACCAAATTTGAATCCGAATTAACAAACGGATCCCAAAATCACAACCAAAACTACGGGACTAATGTAAGAACATGGGATTTATCGATTAAAGGTCACTGGAGCTGAGTTAGCGCCTGACTAAGGTTCACACACTATCAGACCTAGTCTATTATATCAGTCTACATGTAGCTAAGTCATCAGAAGCGACGTCAGATAATTTCTAAGCCTTTTGGCTCTAATACGCGAATCTAAAGCATCACTAGCTTACGTCTAGGCTAAGGGAAACAACTAACTACTAATAACAATATGATTAACCCAAAAGATAATACAAGGCAAAAAAGAATCATTACAATGGGATAGGTTTGCTCAATTTACTTGAAACTAAACAAAATATTCCTAAAACATGAATTCTAATAATCAAACATGAAACAATCTAGAAACCCATCCCAGCGCTCACTAATCAACATGAATTTACAGACAGAAGCTCATCTAAAATAGTAAGTCGTAGCCTACCTTAATAGTTGACCGTGCACACTCTCTAATCACGATTCTAGAGCTTTGCCTTTTCAAATGGCCTATGATCGCTGCTATTCTATCAAAAAAATAATCGCAACATCAATAAAGACGTTCAGACATTAAAATTGCAACAATTAGAGGCATACCCAAAATTGAGTCAAAATAGAATTGTGGGACCCATTTATGGAGTCCTGTAAGTGACTCTGTTAAATGGTCCTAAATAGACTATTGAACTTGTGTCCAAAAATGGAACACAATTCAAGCTCTGAAACCAGCTCAAAAAAGGTCATGTAAGAAATGAATCAAAAACACCATTAATGGGCACTACAAGAAAGTGGAGATACAACGACATTTTCTAAATGTCGTATTATGATGTTTAAATGTCACAAATTTGTTTACCGACATTTATTTTACATTTGGACCAAATGTCGTAAATTTTAGTGTTGGGGATTTTTCCGACATTTAGGTAATTGTCGGGAAGAATTTTTGACATTTATTTTGTGAAATTTAGGTAAATGATGAAAAGAATTTGCGTCATTTACTTTGCAACATATATGTAAATGTTGGTAAGATTATTACGACATTTATTTTTTGACATTTATGTGAAAGTTGATAAGAAATATATGACATTTACTTTTGACATTTAGGTGAATGTCAGTATGAGATATATGACATTTATTTTTGACATTTAGATAAATGTCAGTATGAGATATATGACATTTATTTTCGACATTTAGGTAAATGTCGGTGTGAGATATATATGACATTTATTTTTGACATTTACGTAAATGTCGATATGAGATATATGACATTTATTTTTTCGACATTTATGAAATGTCACTTAAACTTTCTGACATTTAGATTAAATGTTAGTAAAACAAATTTCAAGACACTTACTTGTGACATTTATAAAATGTCACATTGAAATTTCCGTCACTTTAGTTAATGTCAACAAATGCTATTATTGAATGTCATAAAAATAGGTGACATTATTTTATATTTTGCTAAATGTCATTAATATTCTAATGTCGCTACCAAGTTTCTTTAAACATCCCAGAAAAATCTATATACAGTTTTTTCTCAAGACACAAATACATACAAACAATCTGTGCATTCAAAACTATCTTCTTCATGATATGCAAGAAATATTATATAAAGCAAATATTTTCTAATATTATAATCAAAGAATAAAATAGCAATATAATAAGTTTTCTGTTAAAGTAAACAATGTCAAAACAAATTATCTTTTCTATCTAAAGTAAAATTGAGATCTAACTAAATGTAATAATCTCAACATAAAACCAACCAATTACTCCTAATTCAAATGGAATTAAAATCTCCAGTAAATTTGCAATAAATCTTTATGAAATCATCAATCCAAAAGTCGAGCATGTTGAAGTCGATACTTGACCTCAATTTCTTTAAAAATTCTGCACAAGAAATGCACATAAGAAAATTTATAACTATATAATAATAGAAATTAGATCCCCATTAACTAGAACAAATTGGGATATCAAAAATGACTAATTGAATTTTTATAAAAACAATAATATTAAGGAATTGATGCAAAAGCAGTAATTATATACATGAAATTTTCCTTCTTTTGAAAGAAATGAAAGATCTTGTAGTTTTTTTCAAACATACCCATTTCTTTTTATTTGTGCCAACTACGGTAGTTCCAGTCTTCTTGATCATGTTAAACTGAGAAAAAACATTAAATTGATTATTTTGATACTCTACGAAATACAAAACTTAACATTTCATTGACTACATAAGTGTGCCAATTTTTCCAGAAGGAAAATAAATAAAAAAAGGAAGATATATGATTGCTTCAAGAAAACAAACATATGGTGTTGGGACAAAGATACAAACATCTTATAATGCAACTAACAGTGTGATAGCATTAATATGCATTCACAATGTATGTTGTTGTTTATTGTAAGAACTCATCTTACAATAAGCTAAAAATTCCAGCACACAGATTATATAGCACACAATAAACAATATAAGACCTTGCTAGATTTACATATTCAGTTAAATTAGTTCCTTTTCCAGAAGGAAATGACCCTAAAGGCCAGTTCCCCCAACCCATGAATTAGTCATCATGCATAAATATATGCTCTTTTCTAGAATATAAAGGAGGAAGGGAGAAGGGGCAGTAGAAATTAAGAGATAATCACTTCATAAATATTACTGAAATGTGAAGGAGTAGTCACAAGTTAAAGCAATAACGTGAATAACAATCCCCTGCAATGAACTTTTACTCAATGGACCACTTCCAGAAAGAACAAATAGAGAAAGAGGAAAAGTAGGAGCACAGAATCCACAAGCATGTGTAATCTCTAGAACTAACCACCTCTTTCAGTCGCATGCAACAAGTTCATAAAACATCACAGATAGACTCAAGGCAGCATCATTACCAAGAAGAAGAGCCAAATCAGCAGGAAGAACAGTGGCAAACTCAAAAGAAGAAGAATAACAAAAATAATACAAACAATGAGGTCCCGGTGAGAATTGAGCTCCGTCGATGACTTTCTTAGATGCAACAATAGCTTAGCTCTCCGGTAAACATGGATGAATCTTATTGAGGAGAAAGAGTGCGGGCTAGGATTTCGCTTTATTTTTCAAAAGAAAAGCATCTATGAGGTTTTTACTTCTATTTTGGGGTTAGGTCCTTGACTAACAACATATTTCAAACATACTCAGTCTGTGTCATTCTCAAGTAGCTATCGGTGAGAATTGAGCTCCGTCGATGACTTTCTTAGATGCAACAACAGCTTAGCTCTCCGGTAAACATGGATGAATTTTAGTGAGGAGAAAGAGTGCGGGCTAGGATTTCGCTTTATTTTTCAAAAGAAAAGCATATGTGAGGTTTTTACTTCTATTTTCTAGGGTTAGGTCCTTGACTAACAACATATTTCAAACATACTCAGTCTGTGTCATTCTCAAGTAGCTATAGAGGAATGGCTTCATCAACAAAGATTCCAGCTCTTGACAAGCCTAACCCAGCTGAAGATTGGACTGTTGTATTGCCTCGTCGTGGAAAACAGAAAAGAAATTCTCATAAAGTTATCATTCACGAACGGCAAAAACAAGAACAGCTGTGGACTCCAGCAGATATTGAGACCAATCCAGAGAGAGAATCTCAATTGGTGCAGAAAATACAAACCTGCATTAGGAAACTCAAGAGCTCTTCCTTCTGGTTGACATTTTTGGATCAGTTACAAACCCCTGAAATATTTGATAGGTTTCTAAAAGTTGTGGGCTCAGAAGGAAAGATGCAGATGGTAATATATGGAATTGGTAGCATAGAATCATATGCGCCTCCTAGATTACAACTTAGTCTTGCAATCTTAATGAAAAGAATGTTTAGTTGAATTGGGGAGGTAGAGGTATTTGATCCACTGATCTCTCTGGCAGAATATAGGGTGCTAACAACTCTCGGTTGTTCTGTCCTATCAGTCAATAAACAGGGTCAATGACAAGCTTTAAGACCTACGATGTTCTTCATGCCACATTGTTATGCTGAACTATATGAGAATCTTCTAGAGGCAAATTGGAGGCATGATCTATTGAGTAATATGACACTGTTTGGAAACAATTTTGAGGCGTATGAGCAACACGTGTCAGAGTGCAAAAACCTTAGACTTGCTGATTCTAGGAAGCATATCCTAGCAATCAAGCAGTTTGTAAAAGAGCTTCCCATTGATTCTAGGAAGCATATGGTAGCAATCAGGCAGTTTGATATATTTTGATAAATTTATATATGATTTTTTCAGTAATTTCTTTTCGACTTGTTTCTATATTTGTAGAATTGAAACTTAAATTAAGAAGCAATAGTTTTAATCTTAGGTTTGTTCGTTTTATGTAGTGTAATAGAGTTTGTATTTTCCTTCTTATAAACCTTCATGTAGGAGCTTTGTCACTTTGTCTTTCAATGGCTTGATAATTTCTTCTTTTTCGTGTTTTCGAAGTAATTAGTATGATTTGTTTGATATGAGGAAATATCAGTAAGGAATTTAGATTATTGTTACACATGTGCAATCATATCTACAAACATGTTTGCTACCCATGCGAGGATTTCAATTGAGTATATAGTTTGCCCTGGACGGGACTGGCACTCGAAGACCATTGCTGGCCCCAAGCAAACCCTTGGCCTGGCTTACTTAACTCAGCGTAAAACTTAAATCAACAGAATAACTCCATGTAATGGAAGGTCATAAAACCACCTAACTGATGAAAACTGGTCAAAAAGGCAACTCTTATCTCAAAATAGAATATTTATATATATACATAGATGAGAGACTCAATACTAACTGACTGACTGTCTATGAAGCCTCTATAACACTGAGATGGATGTTGGGACAGACCTCGCAACATCCTAATAAAGCAAAGCTAGGAACACAAAATAACAGAGTCCTCCGAAAGGCAAGGAGGCTCACCACTGACTCTGGAGTGCTCAGCTGGATCAACGGCGTGTTGGATGTTGATCCTGGGTACCTATGTCTGCATCATCATAAGATTTAGGCCAATTGGCATAAGTACATTGAATGTACGAGTATGCGAGCTGGAAAGCTAAACAACAACTTAAGCTTGAAAGGAGTACAAAGGAACTCTTACCTTGGCTCTGTTCGACTCATGAATAACCGAACTCAGTATAAAGCAATAAGACACATGCAATATATATAAAGCTTGTAAAACAGTGTAAATAACTTATATAAAAGTAATATAACTTTAGTGGGAGGTTCTTTAACCGACAACCACCACTATGAGCCCTAGTGATGATACAACGTTTTACCTCACGTTGTCCAAGGACCATCCTATACCTTGCCGTGATATAGGACCTTACTTAACTCAGTGGATCCACTAACTCAACTTACGTGATCATCTAAAAAGAATGACCCATTAGATCCCATGTTGGCTACATGGTTCTTATGGAAAGTTGAGTGAATATGAACTCGCATCCCCAATTCGGTGCTCAATACTACTCCCAAAAATACTTTAGCTCATAAGTATTTTAAACACATATTTCTTTAGTTTGAGACAATTGCTCAAAGCTTAGCCCAAATGCTCTCTTGGAAAACATAGTTCATTTCTTACTCAAATGTAAAAACATTTATAAACTTCTTTGGGAATACTTAGTTCCCTAATAACTTTTGAGAAATGAACTCAACTCTATACTATTGGCTTAACTTGAAACTTGAGCCTTAAAACGAAGTTAAACCGTTCAATAAAGACTCTTGAAGAACTTTAAAGACTTGCTTTGACTTGCTTCTTAACTTCTAGACTTGACTCTAACTTCACTTGACTTTGATCCTAACTTTCCTCGAATTGGATTACCGATTCAAGGGTAATGATCTCATGTTTATGGATGAGTTCATGATGTTTAGATGTACCTTAGGGTGTTGAAAACAACTAGAAAACATAGGTACATTACCAAGGAACATGTATGAAAAAGTGGGGAAGGAATGAGGAGAACTGGCGTCCTTGGCGCTCTAAGAGGCACGGGGCGCCAACCCTCAAATTCTAGAAGGCCTGTTGGGCGCACTGCATGGCGCGCCGCCCTAAGGGGGGAACTTCAGAGCCTCTTTTCCCCAGAAAATCTGACTTTTCTCCTTAGTTTCTCCAACTCTAAACCCTCTTAACAACAAAGGTTCTTTCCCCAAACACTCATAATCATTAAAACCCTCAATATACAATAGATTCAACGCGAAATTCCATCCAGAAACATGTACCAAATCAACAAGAAACTTCAACAACACAACCACAAGAACTCAACAACCACAACCAATCTTTTCTCAGAATTAAAACAAGTAGGGCGTGTGGGGAAAATGAACCAACCCAACACTATGATCTCACATACCTTATTAGGGATCACCCCCGACGAAAACCACGATGATCTTGACGAACTTTGCTTTTTCTTCTCTTTCTCCTCTTCTTTCTCTCTTCACTCACAACCCTAACTCTCACTTTAAAAGGGAAAAACTGAATTAAAATCAGTCTAGACCCTTAATATAACCAAAAGAAATGGTTAAGGAAAAGACCAAAATACTCTTACAAATTCGGACTAAATTGCCCTATGCCAACAACTCAACTTCCAAAGGGCATAACTCACTCATACGAACTCGAAATCGAGCAAACTCGGTGGCGCTGGAAAGATCATTCCAAGGGATTTCCAAACATAACTGGAAATACACCTAAATCATCATGATCTAGGAGTTATGACCGTATGAAGTTGACCAAAAACTCATTTTTTTCCATACTTAACTAAATTTCCAGATTTTGAATTCTTTCCAAAAATGACTATTTCCAATTACAAGCTTCTTCATAGCTATTTCAAATTGCACGATGTTACAATAACATGTTATTTATCTGATGATTCAAAGGAATTCAAGGTTTGTTTCTGAACTATAACTATGATTTGTCATGTTGCTTGAAGTTCTGATACAATTCACAATTTTGAATTCTTGAGCTGACTTCTTGTCATTGTCGTTATGCAATATGAATCCAAAAGAGAATTTTGCAAAGGAATGTTGTTTCTTTATTAATTCTAGATGGATCTAATTAAGAAGTTGTTGTCATAAAACTGTATTGTTTTGCTGCTATAACTAAGTATTGATATGAATATTTTAGATTGCAAGTTCCTTTTTTAAGTGAATTTCTGAGTGTGAAAACAAATAGTGGTACTGAGATTAACTAGAAAGTTTTCGAAGTCTAGTTTCAGTGTGTGTTGTAACTGTTCATTATCTATTTCATGACCATTTCCCTGCAATAGGATGTGAATAGCTTTGGTTCTGCAGAATTTTATGTCTTTATCTAGTTTTTATTAAAATTTTGCATTGTTATTAGCCTGATTTTCTTCTGTCGTGTTATTTCATGAACTTGATTGAGATTTATAAAGAGACATAACACTTCAATATTTAGGACTCCTACCATTTGGGACACCATCTTTGCTCATGTTGCTATGTTCTTTTCAATTCTTGTGGTTGTAATGTCAAAACTTTGTTCCTTTAAGTTGTATAATATGCGAAAGTTCTTATATTTTTTAGTTGAAACTTAAAATTTACCTTCTTGTTTGAAAGACTTAGAAAAGTTCTCATCCAAAATACTAGCAAGGAAATGACATCTTACTTATCATATTGGTTCGATTGAAAAACCATATTTAGATAAAAGCCTGTTTCAAGACTTTCAACACCTTGTTTAAAGAGGTGCACATGACTCAGTCCACATGGTTGATACAAGATACACAGATCCAGAAAACTATATCAAGTAAACTGTGGAGGACCTAAAGAATGTTGTCTTAGTTTTCTTTGAGGGGTACGCTGCGTCACAACACTTGAGAAGATCTCAGTGAAAGAATATTAGTTTCAATAGTTAGTACTCTAGGACATTTTTTGAATTTTTTTCATTGAGTTATTCAGGGACTGAGGTTATGGCATTCTAGTGTTTCTCGAGTTTCTGCTTTCAATTTCAGTATTCAGGGTAATGAGCTGCTGAAAATATTAGGAAGATCAACTCTATCTATCAAGAAGGGTCAGTGCCTCATGCCTCTGAATGCTCTGCCCTGTAAGCATGTTGTGGTATTTCTTTCATACTCTTACGCTTTATCCATAACTGGACTATTGTATTGATTTCTTTCTTGAAATTTTATCATAATCACGATTTTGTTAACTTGGGTCCAGAAT
Organism: Solanum raphanifolium; assembly: GCA_036250405.1. Lineage (NCBI taxonomy): Eukaryota > Viridiplantae > Streptophyta > Magnoliopsida > Solanales > Solanaceae > Solanum > Solanum raphanifolium. The sequence goes on from JAJOOE010059232.1 coordinate 54,084, forward strand.
TTAGTTTAGCTTAGATGACTTCTACACTGCTACGATATTGTCCTTTGTAATATCATCTTGTAAGTTTATCTTAAATACACTACTACGACGATGTTGCTTACTACTGTCTTCTTATTGTTTTTAAATCTGTCTTTCTCAGAAATGAAACAATTGTCCGTGAATTTTTAAATTTTACATGGGAAATTCGTGGGGAATGACTAATTATCTCACTGTTTGATGTATGACCATGCAGATTCCTTGGATTGTTTGTTGTTAGTTTGTACTTATTTTGTTTTCTCAGCTTAGACGACTAGTGCGGTGGTGCTTATTAAGCTATTATGGGTAAAAGCTACTAACTAGTTCTGTTGATATGATTTTCTCAATCATGGAATGCTTGAACTGGACATATATCATGAAAGTTGTGTCGGACAACAGGCCTTCTGGTTGAAACTATGATGTGTGTTGCATCTGATGGTCAAAACTTATAAGGTGTGCCTTCTAATGTTACTGATCTTTTTTCTACCTCTTCACACACAATGTACTCCCTGTTTCTAATGTATCAGTTTCCAACATATCATGTATTACATAAAAGAGAAAGAACAAAGTCAAGGATGCAAAATCTTTTTGAGATACAAGAGATTTTCTACCTAGTGGAATTAGTATGATTGTTAATACCTTAGACTTTGGGTTTATGGCTAATCATTTCACATGTAGCTTATTGGTATGTTTCCCTAGAGGATCTCGAGCCCTTGTGTATTTTCAAATGTGCTCGTCTTTAATATTGATTTATCGTGTATAACCATGCAGTCGTATTAATATGCGTATCTTAGTGACACTTCTACAATGAGCTTGTCCTTCACTTGTAGGTTAATAACTTGATATTTAGTATGCCAAACTATATTGCCTTTTTCAATGATTACGTATGCATTGTGATGAAGTGTATGTACCTCTTATCTAATCTTTGCTTCACAATATTTACGTTTGATGTACTATCAGAACAATCAATGGACTGATTTCCCTGAGAATATTGTGTCAATGGCTAAGAAAGATCTTTGGATAAAGAGATATGGGACGGAGGTGGTGTTCAATGGTAATAACTGTGTGCTAGATTTCTTCCATATGATGCTATTGGACCTGAAGTCAGGTATGCAACAACCTATTGCATGGATTGATGAAGCAGGCAAGTGCTTTTTCCTAGAAGTCTTTGCTTATTGCGATGAGCTGCATGGCTTCCTTCTTAGTTACGCTTGGCTTCCTTCTTCGAAAGGAAGGATTACGAGTATTATGAAGTATGGGCTTGCTATTTGTTATCCATCCAGAACCAACTCCAGTTACGGCATTGGTGTTCATCTTTTCCCTGCTATTTGTAGTGAGATCAGGTAGTGTTGTTTCCACCTTATGATTTTCAGTCAAACTAATTTTTTGTGCAATATGGACAAAGTTGAAGGAGGACATTACAGGTGCATTTTAGAAACAAGTTCTTTTGGTCAGTAGAACATGTAATGATACGTCAGCTATATTTTTCTGAAAATAGTTGGGTAGTGATAACATTCACAGACCTCAAGGTTTGGGGGGGTTATCTGAAACATTTGTATAGTTTTGCTGGTAAAATGGGATGAATGATTGTTGTAGTGCATGCCTCTGCCTATATTCTATGCTGATAAAGATTTTGAAGAGTAGGACGAGTCTTAAGCTTATTGATTTCATTTTTTGTTTAGTCAATTTATAAGTTCCCTAGTGTTTGTCATCTATAATAGAGGAATATCAATCAAGTTTGTCAATTACTAGTTTCTGGTTTTTTCTTTTCGTATGGTACCTGTCCATTTTCCTGAACGATAATTAGTTTGAATTTTCACAAAAGATCCTTTTTGTTGGTATTCTGGTTTCAATAGTATAATGAATTGTTTTTTGTCCAGTAAGTGTCAATGATCTCCCACATTATTCTATCCATTTATTAATTCCATGGTGCTTGTCAAATGTACGAGCCTGACTTGTAAAATCAGTAAATAATGACCTGTGTATATATAGCTGCTGCAATCTGCTATAATCTAGTGATGTAAATTCTTGAAAGAGTTGATAACACAGCTTTGCTGGTCTTTGTCCCATCTTGTACTTCTGTTAGGAAACAATATGTTTTGTTCGTTTTATTGCTCGTGATCCTTGTTCTCGTTCACATCATTATTCTCAATGTTTAAGTCCATCATCTTCGGTACAGCAAGGTGATTGAACATGTTGTTGTTCTCATGTTTGCTACTGTTAACGTCCAAATGTTTTTTTTTCCTTCATCTTGTTTAGTTGTTGTTTCACCTAGTTAGTCTCCTCATTGTTTTTCCTTTTTCCTTTCTTCTTTTCCACATGTTTCCAGCCCTCTTCTATTTCACTAGTTAAGGCCTGTGGATCTTTTTGCAGTTCATATCCATATGCATCTCTTTTTGCTGAAGCAAACTCTAATTATCAGAAAAAGTTTCAACAGTCATACCTGGATTTTGCATGGTCTCTTTGATTTTATGCTTGTCATTGTTGTTCTCTTTTTGGGATTCAACTTCTTTAATATTTGCTCTGTTGAAGTTTTGTTTTTAACAGAAGTACAAGATGTAACAATGATTGAATACTATCATGGTTAATAGCTCCAAAGATTTCATTTTAAAAAATAAAAGCTAAGTCATCTGAGATGTTGCCGAGGTCTGTCACTAACAACAACTTGTTTTCTTTTGTCTTGGTGTCTTGGTGTTTGCAGTAGAGTGTCTTGGTGTTGTTGGAGTTGAGTTTCCTCTTTTTCCATCATCCTATATTGCGATTTACAGATGTCTTATGAACTGCAATGGTATGTAGAATTTAACACTCCTTAGCTATAAAGTGGGACACTCTTTTAGGACTCGAGTACTTGCACTGAATTAGCTCAGGATCAAGCTGTGAGATTAGTCCTGGTAGAAGTGTCTGCTGAAATAAAATGTGAAATAGCTCTGCATTTTCCCATGTAGTAAGATAAAGATTTCTAGTTATGAGTATTTAATCATTTGGAAGTCAATCATTAGTAATTTCAGCTCATCTGGAAAGAAAATAACATAACAATTACATTTAATCTTAGACTTGGTAGCAACTCATATACACTATACCCATGAAGATACCCTTCTCACTTGTTTTAGAGAAGACTGCAATATTACTTCCCTTTCATATTACCACTCTCTCAACTTCCACTTGCCAGTACTAGGTAACCAAATAATTTTATTATAGTGATTTATTTGTGATCGAAGTGACTTGATTGTATAAATATCTTTTACGATGTTAAGTAACTGTGCTGGTAAACGGAGTCTAAGATGTGTGTGGCACTCCACACTTTTTCCTTTAGGAAGATGGAGGAAAAAAAAGAAAAAAGAGACATGAAGTTCATGTCTCTTTTTTGGGTTATAGTAGCTTTATACTTTTATTATACAAGACCCTTCACTCCAACAGAACTTCTATAACTGCTGCAATCTGATTTGTTGTACATGATTTGTTTTGATTGTTAATTTCTTTTTAAATGTGTAGGGAAATGGAGGTGATCAAATTTGAAGGGTCGCCACAAGTCAATTTGATCTCATTGAAGTGGAAGTGGATAATGAAGAGTTTTTGAACTATTGTAAAAATTTGAATACATTATATTTGATTTTGTGAAATATATTCATTGCTAGAATATATTGAACTATTGTAAGAGTACTTTTTGAACTATTGTGTACACATATTTAGAATATTGCTTTATAAGTATGTGTATGTACACAAGATATACTATCTTTTGAAGTTTATTGCAAATCTATATATTTGAATTACTTATTAGCTAATTTAATGTTTGAGATTATTTATTGCAAAACAATATTGGTGTTTTTTAATTAGAAATTGTGGCATATAAATATTTTATAGCCAAAATAATATTACCACACTTAAAAGTGTAGCCAAAGGACTGTAAATTGTTGTATGCACATGGGCAAGGATGAAGTGTTGTCATACATGAGATAGAAAAGGCAACACTTTAAAATCGTGGTTAATAAGGAAGCAAAGGCCACACTTGGCTTATGGATTATAAATTTTAGCATGTACATTAGAAAACTTACACTTAATAAGTGTTGTTGTAGATGAGACATAAAAGGCGACACTTTTAATGTGTGACCAATAACAACAGTTCAGGTACTTTAATGGTCGGGTTTTAATTTATACATAGTGACTATGGTAGTCGGCAAGTATTTTCCGACGCTCAGTCTGCCATCTACTCAAAAGTAGTCGGAAAGTCATCGGAAAACTCCATTTTCCGACTACATTCCAACCAATTTTGAAGTCGGCAAACAACGAAATTCTAGTAGTGTAATTAATTCGACATTTGTATTAAATGTCGCTATTTTAGCAACACTTTTGCTAAAAGTCACTAAAATCAATGACATTTTACAACAAATCTCACTATTTTAGTGACATTTTTTCTAAATGTCACTAAAATCAATGACATTTTGCAGTAAATGTCATAACATATTCGACATTTATATTAAATGTCACTATTTAAGCGATATTTTTTCTGAATGTCACTTAAACCAATGACATTTTGTAATAAATGTCATATTATATTCGACATTTGTAGCAAATGTCATAATTTAAATGACATTTTCGCTAAATGTCACTAAAAACAACGACATTTTGCAATAAATGTCATTATCATAGTGACATTTTGGACCAAATGTCACTATTTTAACGACATTTTTTCTAAATGTCACTAAAATCAATGACATTTTGCAGTAAATGTCATAATATATTCGACATTTATATTAAATGTCACTATTTAATTGATATTTTTTTCTAAATGTCATTAAAACCAATGACATTTTGTAATAAATGTCATATTAAATTCGACATTTGTAGCAAAATGTCATCATTTAAATGACATTTTCACTAAATGTCGCTAAAAACAAAGACATTTTGCAATAAATGTCATTATCATAGTGACATTTTGGACCAAATGACATTATATTGACGATATTTGATACCAAATGTCATTATTTTTACGACATTTGACATCAAATGTCATTGTGTTATGACGTTTTGTTCTTAAATGTCGTGAAATTCATTATTTTCCGACATTTGTTTCAAATGTCACCAAATTAATGTCGTCGTATGTACATTTTCTTGTAGTGGGGGATTGGGTAGTCCCTTCAGGATGAAAATTACCTCAATTCAATGCTCCATGCACTCCCTCAGACACTCTAACAGGAAGCCACACACTTTTTGAAAAGAAAAAAACAACTTGCATCACCTTAATCGAAGGTGTATAGCTCGAGAAAATTCATTTTGAAATTTCAAGAATAGGCTAGTTCGCATCTCTAGCCTTAGTTAAAAGACCAAATAAATGACATGCGTGAATGCGGGACCCAATTTATGATCGCCGAAGGTCGACCCTAACCTAACCCATTGCGAACATGATTTTCAGCATGCGATCATAGAGGATTGGGCCCCTAGGCCTACATGATCGTAGCACAAGGCCCACAAATGCGCTGACCAGCATGTTAGGTCTCTGTGAACGCGGAAACCAGTACCACTATCCACCACAAACATGTCCAGGTTCTAGCGAATGGAAAGAGTAATATGAGGATGCACCAGCTAATGCGCAACAAATAGTTTCTCCCAACTTGAAATCCTCGATATGGTGCTCGGGATTCATTCAGAACCCAGTGCACGCAAACGAGATATGTTACCTCACAAATTTCAGCATTCTGGACTCAATAGAGATGTCAAACTTCCAAATGAGCTCATCTCGATGAAAAGTGGGTCTCACACCCAAACTCCAATTTAAGAAAATTTCCACAAAAGGGCTCGGGATGATTCAGGAAGCCTCAGGATCCGCACTAAAGGTCCTTCCAAACCAGAATCGGCGTTCCAGAGCTAAGGGAACCATTAGAATTGTATTATGAGGTAGTCTTTCTGAACTCTTGACCAATGCCAACCCTTCAAGTATCAAAAGCTTCAAAACACAAAAACTTATACAAAAACCAAACGAACGACCAGGTGACCGAACTATCATCCTCAGCAAGTCATAAATGACTTGAGATCTCTATAAGAAAGCTCTAAATGATAAAATTAAGTTATAAAAGATAAATGACCTGGAGGGTTATTACAACATTTTATGTTTTTTACTATAAATAAATACTAGTTCTTAAAAAATGATAGTGCATTTTAATGATTTTTCTATGGTGTTAGAGAGAAAATCAGTCAAAATGGGACAGGAGGCAAAAAGAAGTTATATCTGACAAAAGAGAGCCCAAATGGCAGGATTGACAGAATGTCACACCTCCAACAAGCCGTCAGGGCAAGCGTGAGAGGCAAACAAAACCATTGTGAAAAAGTAGATTCTAGTGGTCCACCTGACGGGCCGTCACACCAGCAATGGACCGTCAGGTAGACCACCGCATAGGCTTTTCCTACACAATTTCTGGTAGGGCACGAAGGCACAAGTGATGGGTCGTCAGGCGAAGCGTCAGATGCACTTCAACGGGTCAGCTTTATTATTTTTAATTTCAAATTTTCTTAAAATTATAAATAGTATTGTTATGGTTTATTTTATTATCTTGTGTTTAGTGAATGACACAATATGCTTGAATGAGTTCTCTTCTAGAATTTTCATTGGTTTTTTAAAATCAAAATTTGTGTGGTTACTTTAATTTTGTAAGTAAATTCTTATTTAATAAATGAAATTACATTATTTGTTTCAATTATCATGAGTGGCAAAACTGCACAATCAAGAGTCTATCCATGAGTACATGACCTAAACAAGGTTTTTTATGGAATAAACTTTGTATTGTGATTGTATACCTTATTAACTATTTCGAACTAATCAATTTCTAATGGTTGTAAATATTAGAATCTTTCCTAGATTTTACTTGTTTGAGTAAAAAAATGTAAAACCTGGAAAAAGAGTTAATAACGTGGATTCGAGATTCAAAAAATGTCTAATGGTTTATGATGTAGTAAGATTAACCAATTCAGAGTAAATGTCATTGATTTGAGATAAACACTTTTAGGCCAGAATAAAAGTGACATGCATCTAATTTGGTTGATAAATAGTTAAATGTAGCATGGGTTTGATAAACTAGTATACTAGCAATACAAAATGAAATTATATATTAACCTGAATTAAGGCAAACACTTTTAGTGAACACAATCATGGTTTTTCTCTCTATAAATTCTCAGTTTAAGTAATATTTTTGAAAGTTACAAGTTACAAATTGATACTGAAAATCATTCGAACTCTCTCAAACTTTGTCATTTCCTTCGAAAATAAAAAACGAATAGTAAATAATGACCATATACGACTTAGTTCTCACCTTATTCCCTATTGGTTCAACCCAACTATCACGCCCTGAGCCTACACCCTGGGCGGGACCGGCACCCGGAGACCATTGTTGGCCCCAGGCGAACCCTTGGCCTGGCTTTCTTAACTCAGCGGAAACCTAACTCAACAAAATAACTCAATGCCATGCAAAGACATAAACAACTTAACTGATAAAAATCTAGCCCAAAAGGGAAACTCGAGTCTCAAAATAGAATATTTACATATATACAAAGATGAGAGACTCAATACTAACTGACTGACTGTCTATGAAGCCTCTACAATACTGAGATGGATGTTGGGACAGACCCCGCAACATTCTAATAAAACAAAACTTAAGAACACAAAATAATCGAGTCCTCCGGAAAGCAAGGAGGCTCACCACTAACTCTGGAGTGCTTAGCTAGATCAACGGCGTGCTGGATGCTGATCCTGGGTACCTGTGTCTGCATCGTCATAAGATGCAGGCCAACTGGCATCAGTACATTGAATGTACGAGTATGCGAGCTGGAAAGCTAAACCACAACTGAAGCTTGAAAGGAGTACAGGAGAACACTTACCTTGGCTCTGTTCAACACATGGATAACCGAACTCAATATATAAAGCAATAAAACACATGGAATATATAAAGCTTGTAAAACTCTTAAAACATGACGTAAAAATCATATTTATAATATCATGAAAATACCATGCTTCCTCTCATAGTCTACTTGTGCAATGCATGAATGAAGTCTCATACCCCCATCCACATTAAGCAGAACTCCTCGAGGAACCACGCTCTTTTTACTGTGGGAGTTTCTCTAACCGACAAACCACCACTATGAAACTAAGAGGTGATACAACGTTTTACCTCACGTTGCCCGAGGACCATCCTATACCTTGCCGTGATATAGGAAGCTAACTTTACTAAGTGGATCCACTAGCTTAACTTTACGAATTCATCTAAAAAGTATGACTCGTTAACTCCCATGTTGGCTACATGGTTCTTATGGGGAGTTCAGTTAATATGAACTCGCGTCCCCAATTCGGTGCTTGATACTACTCCCAAAATACTTTAGCTCATAAGTGTTTTAAACACAACTTTCTTTAGTTGAGATAATTACTCAAAATCTAGCCCAAAGGCTCACTTGGAAACAATGTTCCTTTTTCTTGAAAACTAGCCCAAAGGCTCTTTTGGAAATCATAGTCCCTTTCTTACTCAAATGTAAAAAAAACATTTAAGAACTTCTTTGGGAATACATAGTTCCCTAATAGCTTTTGAAAAATGAACTCAACTTAAATTCTTGACTTAACTTGAAACTTGAGACTCTCTACTTAGCTTGAAACTCTAAGCTCTTTGCTTGACTTGAAACTTGAGTCTTAAAAGGAAGTTAAAACGTTCAATAAAGACTCTTGAACCACTTTAAAACTTGCTTAACTTCTAAGCTTAACTCTTAACTAACTCTCCTTGAATTGAATTATGAATTCAAGGTGTTTGATCACATGATACGGATGAGTTCTTGACTTTTAGAAGTACCTTGGAGTGTTGGAAACAACTAGGAAACATAGGTACAATACCTAGGAACATGCATAAGAAAGTGTGAAAAGAATGGGGGAACTTGGCGTCCTTGGCGCTCTGCAAGGCGCGGAGCGCCAGCCCTAAAACTTCAAAGGGGGCCTGCTAGCGCTCTGCTAGGCGCGGCGCGGCGCCCCATGGGGGAAAGTTCAGAACCCCTTTTGGGGCGCGCTGGAAGGCGTGACGCGCCAACCCCTCGCCCAGAAAACTCGACTTTTTCTCCCTCTTTTTCCAACTCTAAACCACCCTAACTTCAAGGGTTTCAATCCCAACCACTAAGAATCATAAAATCCCTCAACATACAAGAAGTTTCAACTCAAAAACACAACCAAATCATGTACTAAACCAACAAGAACTTCCGACAACACAACCAACCACTTCAACAACACAAACCAATAATTTCAACAACCCCATCAATCTTTTCTCAATAATAAAAGGAGCTTGGTGTGTGGGGGAAAGGATCAATCCACACTTATGAACTCACATACCTAGTAGGGATCACCCTCGACGATTTCCACGACGATCTTTGACGGAAACTCCTTGATCTCCTCTTCTTCTTCTCTTCTTTCTCTCTTCTTCTCTTCTTCACTCAAGAACCCTAACTCTTACTCTTTTAAAATGGAACAAAACTGATCCACAATCAGCCTAACACAACAATATAACCTCAAAAGAAATGATTTGTGAAAAGACCAAAATGCCCTTAAATTTCCGGACGGACCCCCTGCCAACTGCCCAACTTTCAAAGGGCATAACTCGCTCATCCGAACTCGGAATCGAGTGAACTCGGTGGCGTTGGAAAGATCATTCCACGAACTTCATAACCATAAATGGAACTACTCCTAACTCATCATGAGCTAGAAGTTATGACTGATCAAAGTTGGCCAAAAACTCACCTTTTCCATACTTGGCCAAAATTTTCCAGATTTTCAAATTCTTTCCGAAAATGAAAATCTCCAATTCTAAGCCTCTTCATAATTATTTCAAATCGCCGGATGTTACACCAACCTAATTTGGTTTTATGTTTGACAACAATCGAGTTATATTATTTTAAGGAGGCATAATTTGGACATATCACCATATAATAGTAATTTGTCTATATATTTCTATTTAACTTTTTCACTTAAAATAATTTCATATTTGCATGAACATTCACATTAGTATATTATACAATATTGTGCATTGTGTAACAAAAACTTTCAATCTGCACTTATAGTATTTCTATCATTACATGAATAAAAACTTTGTAACAAAAGTTATTAAAAAGCAATAATAATAAATAAATAACTGAACTGAGACATGTCAAAACGGGATGAGGAAAAAGTTACTAATTGGTAAGTGAGAAGCAACTCATTGTCAAAAATCATTTTCCTTTTGCATTTTTTTGGTATTTTCTGGATCTATTGACCGGCGAGTTTCTTGCCATAATTGGGTTTCAATTCCCAATTTCTTGAGCTCTATGAGGCCTCGCTCAACTGCAGTGTGGAAGAAAAACTTCATTTAGTTATTTGCATTAAAAAGTAAATATATATTTCATCTAATATCACAATAGTAAATTATTTGTACATTTTGACACCCTCCCATTTTAGGAAAGCATACGAACTCTTTGAATGTGGGTAATTTCAAAAAGGCGGGGGGGGGAGGGCACAACATATTATAAGGAGATTTTCAAAAAGTAAATAATAATTACTTTCCTGACCAGTTTTTGTTTGACCAGAAATTTATAACTTCACATTTTATGATTTATCAGGAAGAAGATACACCCAAAGCATAAAGAAAAAGTATCAAATGTCAATGCAATTACATTTTATATAGTTGAGAATATTTGTCTCGAATTTATCAAGAAACCAAATTTGTTGACCACATAAAGCATGAACTGCTAACGTTCACCAATAACTATGCCATGCTAGAAAAGGCAAGATGTTTCAGCGCCAACTCTGAATCCAATATATCGTAAGTCAAAGGCTGGTGAAACATAGTTTTTCACTCCTGAGATTGTGTATTTGAGTTACTGGATTTCAGAAATGGGAAGTGCCCCTACGATGACACAGACGTCGGTATCCAATATGGTGAGGAAGATGACATATGTGACGAAAACCTCCCCAAGTGCTGGTCAACAACTTATTTTCCAAACATTATTTGGTGTAATGATATATATGGTTGTTATGAGTATAAAAAATCTTTTCTCCTAAGTGAAATTTTTATAGCCTCAATATATGGTTTATGCCTAGATAGGATAGGCGAAACAAGCCCCATTTCCAAGGACTCGAGTATATTTCAGAGAAAAAAACAAAATTAAAAGCTTAAAACTTAAGAGTTGATTAAAGTCAATATTAGGAGTTAACATGCTTGGAATTGGGGATTGAAAAGTCATATAGGTTTGAATGATGATTTCAACTTAGTTGATTGATTTTGACAGTCCCAGGGGGCTAGAGAATAATTCAAAATGCTTGAGCCAAATTTAGTATTTCAAAGAATAAAAGTTGACATTGGTAAAATATATGATTAGATGACCTAAGATTGGCGATTTAAGAGTACTAATAAGTTCATAAGGTGACTTTGAATTGAAAATGTGTTTGGTTTGTACCTCAAGGGGTTTAGGTGGTTTTAGGGTGTTTAAGGGTGACTTTTTATATTAAAAATGCAATAAATATGGAGGCTACGGAGACGCTTAGCATCAACTTAGCCTTTGACACATGAAGCCTACATTTTTAGAACATTTCTCAAATAGACGAATTTCAAATCCACAAAATATATTTGTGGGAGTTGTAAAGCTTGGATTTGGGGAATCTTAGAGGGATTTTGTTTTCGATTCAACTTTAATCTTTGTTTTGGCACTTACATTTGATTACACACCTAATTTAGTCGCTTTAACTTGTGATCTGATTGAGAATGTTGGGGGACTTTTAGCTCTAGTACAATACATTGTTAATTGACAATTTTAAGGTCGGCTTGACTGATAATTTTAGATTTGGAACACTTGGGATTTTTGTAAAAAAAATTGAAAGAATTTTTTTATTTTGACTCTATGACACGAGTTTGACATTTTATTGACTTTTAACTCATTTCTTTTATATGTCACCATTAGTCTTGTTATCTTTGTTTGGTAGTGTAAAACTCATATTTTATTATATTGGGAGGACTCCAAGGAAGGGTAAAGTTATTCGTTAAGTTTGTGATGTGGGGCATATTTACACTCTTTTTAGTCATGCTTTCGTATGTTTATACCTTATTTTGAGGATAATCTAGGTTTAATACTCTGGTTTATAACAATTTTCATATTTTCGCACTTATTAAAGATGTTCTATGTGTAGGTTAAAAGGATAAAATTATGGAAGGAAATAAAAAGATTTTGCCAAGCCAAGCCCAAGGCAAAACTTCGGGTCTCGTGACATGGCTCCCAACGAAGGGGGGTCGAATTTCACCACCCCCCCCCCCCTCAATGTTTCATACACTACATGAGGTTCTCTAGGGCGTGAAAGAAGATCACGTGCTGCGAGGGCTAGAGAAAGGGTCACTACCTCACACCATCAGGTTCCAAAGACGGGTGAAATTTCCCTTTTCCCAGTGTGACTTGGATAGATCTTCTAGGTGTTTTAAAATATTATAAATACTCATCCTTGGTCATTTTTAGAGGAGGACAAAAATTGAAGAAGCAAACATCAAGAATAAAGTCGCAATTCTCTTAGGCTTGCCTTTTTACCTCTTAACTTTATTTCTTATTGCTACATGAAGTATAACTTTTGTAATCAGATTATGAGTGGCCAAAATTCTTCCACTCAGGGTTATGGTAATAGTATATAAAAAATATTTTATATACAGAGTTTTAATGTGGATTCTACAGTTACATTTTGTTGTCTTAATCTTATTCTTACTATTATATTGTGTCACGACCAATATGATAAGCAAATAATTGCTCGTTGAACTCGATAGAGGAAAAATAGGAGTAGAATGTGGGTTAAGGAGGATTAGAAGGGGAAAAATGGGCAGCGTAAATAGGTTGTCTGATGGTCTTGAGTTGGGTCAATTAAAATTTTAATTGGGATATTTAATTTTGAGCTCGATTTTGACAATAATTGACATTAAAAACGACGGACACCGTTGTTTTTTGAAAATTATTTTTTTAAATAATAGCAATACAGTCTGTCGCTTTAATTAAATATGAATATAAATTATTTATAAATAATTTGGCGTAATTTTTATTTTAAAAAAAGGGACAGACAAAGAGGTCTTGTTCGTCGTTTTTTCAAAAAAAAAAAAGCGACGGACGAAGAGGCCCTGTCCGTCGCTTTTGTTGACACCAAATTTTGTCCCTCCTTTCTTCTAATTTATTTCGTTGAGCTTCTAAGTTGCTTATAAGTCGAATACTTTATAATTCGCTATTATTTTTCATTTATCTCCACTGCTATCATAATTATCTATATTACTTTAGCTTTTATTATTTTTATGATTATCATCTTTGTATTATCATTTTCACTATTTTAAAATTATATATTTTATTTTCGACATTACTATTATTACTTTATTGTCGTCTTCTTTAAAATAGATTGTCGTTAATTTATTTCAAGTTTCTTACTTACTAAACTTTTTTACATAATATAAATTATATTAGTTATAAGTTAGAAGCCCAAAATGATTTAAAAAGAAGATGGGAAAATGCCAACAAATCCAAAACCCAACAATTGGATTATTTTGGTCCAAGAAACATTTTAATCATTCAGCCCATCTACCCATTAATCCAAATAATCAGTCAGCCCATATAATTCATCAATAATCCAAAAATACCCTTCACACCTTCAACCCTAATTCAAAATTCGAAATTCTCAAACAGCAGCTTATTCCCACGCCTCCTTTTTTCAGCAAAACAAAAGAGTATCAACCATGAACAGAAGCTGTCCATTCCTTTCTCATGTTTAGTTTTTGTCTCTATGTTTGTTTCCTTATCTCAATCACGTGGAGGACGCATCCATCCAAAAACTCAACGTTTGACTTCAAACGACTCTCTTTGCCCATGAATTCAAAAATCAAAGATGAAATCCCGCCCAAATGAAAATCGAAATCTTAAAGCCTATTCTATAAATACTTGCTTCTGTTAGCCTTTGAAGGTGGGGTTGTTGGCTTTGAAAAAGGAGAGTTTTGACTTGCAAAATAAATCACGAAAAGACTTAAACACTTGAAAGAACACCATCCTTTTACATTTCAATATCTCCTACTTTACCTTCTGTTTTGTTCGACTTTGTTGGGGAACGAGCGTAGATTCTGGACCGGCGTCCTAGTTCACTGCCCCACAAACGGTTAGTTTCTCTCAAACTTTAATCTATTATATTTTCTCTTGTTGTTAATGTGATATGAATACTTGGTTTTAAGTAAGAAATCATTGTTCAAGGACTACCTCTTAGTACAAATATTTTATTCTTATGATAGATATATTCTGCCTCTGTAAATACATGTTTATTGAAGTTCATTTTACTTGTCTCTGCTTGAGCATGTTAAACATTAGTTAATAATGTTATTCAGAGGCTCCTAAAAGTATTATGACCATATCAAAATATACGTCATTCCAAATGACTAAAATCTGATTTTAAGGTTAAAAGTATATTCTGTCCATAACTTGTCTAGTAGAGTAATGTAAAATATGATTATTGTTGTATATTTGTCTTAACATTATGAAAGCAAGAAGCAACATTTGTTATGTATTTACATTGGAATAAAACATGTTTACACTAACACTAATATGCAAATTTGTACGTTTCCGTTATTTCATGAAATGATGCTATTTAAAAATCTCTCTAAACTTGATATATCTTATTGTTTCAGGTTCAGTGCACTGCCCTTTTAAATCTGTTTGATAATGATAATTTCTCTAGATTTGAATTTGTTATTTGAAATTCTATTTTGTGTTGTTTGCCATCTTATGGGTTACATTCTAATGTATTTATTTTGCATCTTCATATTAAAATCTGCTTTCTTTTACTAATTGTCATCTTCCTTTTCTTTGTTTGACATGTACACCGGAGTTGAAGAGTCTTACTTTACGACTCGACATCACTACAAGACTCAAAATCTGCATATACATTTCATTTGTGTTTCTCGCTCCCTAGAAACTCCATCGAGAAGAAAAACAAGAGAAAATCACAAGCGCTCAACTTTACTCTTCTTTTAGTTGCTTATTCCTAACTTTCTTTATGTTATTTGCTATGAATACTTGTGTGTTTGTTTTGGTAAGTTTGTTTGACATACTTAGAAGTTACACTGATCTTTGTTAAAAAATAATTTGGAAAGCATTTAGTTACTAATGTGGTCAAACTTAGAGTTGAATATATTTCCTAAGTTAGTTTTGAGTCAATCTTGGAGCCTTATATTATTAAAAATAACAATTTGTTTGCAAATTGTAATAAGTCCAGAAGGTGTTTTAACTCAATTTGCCATACTCACTTTGATGATTTATTTGTTCTCTTAAAAAATAAAGATCTTTTCAACAACAACAAATTTCTTTCAAATATGTAAAACTACTACTTTATGCTTTTAAACACTACTTTATCTTCTTATTTTAAATTAGTCAATTATTTTATCCTTTATCACTTGTTTTGACACCTAGCCTAATTAATTACTTTAAGTTCGGTCGGTTAACTATTTTTAATGGATCTTAAAGGATGTCTAACCCCTTCCCTTTAGATTAATTGAACCCTTACCTAGAATCTCATGTTTAGTAGGCCTTAAAATGAAGTTTAACTTTAGACAATAACTTTAATCAATTTAGGTGCCCTAATTCACCGTAATTAATTAGGTGGCGACTTCTTAAATTAGTTATTAATTTGAAAATCTCCAAAATGTTGTATACTATTTTGACCTTGTAAAATGGGGTATAACAACTTTTATAAAAAAAAAATTAAAAAAGTGATGGACAGTGTTGCATTTGCCGTCGCTTTTTTGAAGCAACGCAGTCCGTCATTTTTTCGTCCGTGGTTTTTTTACCTTTTTTTAGTAGTGGACCCAGAGTTGACCAACATGATCGTTACCAGATGCTTGCATTCGCAAAATTCGACTTATTGGTCTTTACTTTAAAGACTAGTCGTTAATTTAGCTTCAATTGGCATATTTAAAGTTGGATATCTCGAGCTTGGGAGCTCTTGATTGGGTGTTTTAGTTGCTAATTGTCAGGTTTTGGCATGGCTTTATCGTGGGGTTATCAGGGGAGTGCGGGAAGTGCATCTTCGAGGTTCATTTCCATCCCGAAGGACTGCCTGAGCTTCTTTAAATAGCATATTATTTCGTTTTCATGTATGTTGTGATACTGAGCTTGAATTTTCCAATTTTTGGGCACAAGTTCAGTAAGTTGTTTAGGACCCAAGTACAAGGTCAATTTTAGGATTTTTAGTGCGGGTCCCATAATTTTATTTTTAACTCAATTTTGGGTGCGTCTCTAATTGTATCCGTTTTGGTGTCTAAACGTCTGTATTGATGTTGTGATCAGTTCTATGAAAGTATCGTGGTGATCAGAGGTGTTTTGGAAGAGGAAAGCTCAAGTGCAATGAATTTAGAACGCATATGATCGGCTTCAAGGTAGGCTACAGTCTACTTTTCTTGATTGTGCTCCATTAGATAATGTTTAGTATAAAATGCATGTGAATTAGGATATATATGTCGGATTCTAGGAATACATCCTTTATTTCCTTTTCTATTGATTCCCATATAAGCATTTGGCTAGTCCTAGGTGGTAAAATCCTTATTTTAGGCTAGTACACTTTCTTATAGCATAGTAAGTGCACTCATCCTCCTTAGAATTGATACTTAAGACCTTAGTTTAGCTGGTGACTTAGATGTTTAAGCATGTGTTTTAGCGATCCTTTTAGTTGTCAGTTTATCCATATAGTGGTTGTTACGATTTGTGTACCTTATGTTAGTGATCGGACTTTAGTTGCTTGTCGTAGCCATGATTGGCTTTAGTTGTGCTCGGTTGGGAGCTTGAGTTGTATGTTCGGGTTAAGACGTTGATATTTGAGTTATCCACCCCCCTTTGACTATCGAATTCTTCATTGATTCCTTTGTTTCGTGGGTACTACTGATCTTGTTATGTTGTTATTGTTGAGGATGTTGGTAGATTGTTGGGATCGAGGCCTTTGTCGAGGACCAGTTAGACTTCAGGTTAGTTTTCTATGCTTTGGGAGCGTGGTAGTTTGTAGTGTTTATCTAGTTGTTAAGTTGCTATTGTTTGAATACTAGTGATGGCATACATTGCATTTGATACCTATTTCATGTGTTTTGTGGTATGACCCCAACTCATGCATTGGATATTTACTACTATTTTCGAAAAAGTTGTTTTTACGTTTTTACTCTTTTAAAATTGGTTTTGACGGGAGTTGTACCACTTGGATCACTTTGATAAATTAGTTTTTGAGACATTTGAGGCATCTGGATGTGCTCACCTTTTACTTGATCAGTCAGCGTGTCGATGCTGCTTTTCTCTATTGATTTGGCTACTTTTACCTCTATTACCATGACGGAGTAGATCTGGTACGGGGATGGATAGCTTTGGAAGTCCTGAATCGGGATCAAACATTGTATACAAACTTCTCGAGTCCCTTATGGTTCCTTCGGTCATGTGACACATTGAACAAGATGATGATATCCGCATAAGTCCTACCTAGTTGTCATGGGCTGGAGGTAGGTATATATACTTGGTTGTGTGGTACTTGGTTTTGATGGCTTAGTTGATTTCTATCACATAAGTTGCATTCATATTCATTTTCGATCACCAATATAATTGATTGTTGTTTGCACCAACTGGTCTTATGGGGGTCGACTGGGTTATGTTTGCTGTTGTGTACCTTCTAGGATTATGGGGGTTTGATTAGGTTTTTGTTCGATAATATGGTTGTGTATCTTATGTTGATCATTTTATAGTAGTTATGTATATCAGTTGTAATTTTTCCTATCTTGGTGTTTTTTATTCGGTTAGGTTTGATTGACCTTTTGGGTGATTATGTGGAGTAGTGGTGTTTACCATTGGTATCCTTGTTTAGTTGGCATCCTTTGTCATGATTAGGTTGTTAGACTAGCGCCTCTAGGTATGTTCCCTTGTTTCGGTCTCTTAGTTAGTGTATTCTATTTCTTCATCTTTGTTTAATTGTATTATCATGTGATACCCCTTCGTTAGTTACTTCTGTTGTGCTTTTCTTATTTACGTGCTCTTTATATTGTCTTTAAGTTTGGAACTTAGTCGGACTATGCCTACTGAGTACCCATTGTTGGTACTCATACTACACTTCTGCATTCTGCAAATCATGGTACAAGTTTTCGCCATTTATTTGGGACTCGTGTAGAGCAACTTTTGGGATTCAAAGACTAGGGTGAGCTCGTGACATTCAGAGTTTCCGATCTCCCTCTCTCTTTGATAGGACTGGTCTTTATTTTGCATTCAGAGATAGTTCTATATATATTTGTATTTATAATTTTTTGTACTCCTATTTTGATTGGAAGCTCGACTAGCAACTGATGTCAGGTCTTTGGGTAAATTTTTATGTTTATATTTTTTACCTCTCCTTCCTCTATATTGATATTGTCCCCCATTCCCCTTGTGATTTCTTACGCGTGATAGCGCATTACTCCTGGTTCCGGACTATGGGGTTTGACTTATCTATTGGTAGTGTATAGTAGATGTCATCATGACACACTTCTCACTGTATGCATCAGAGGATACGAAGCACGAAACTTTTGGATTGTGTTTAAAGTAGTTGTTTCTCAAATTCTCTCCTTTCCATCACTCACAAGGTCAAGATAAGTGAATTCCTCCGTGAATTGACTTTACTTCACCATGGAAGGTCATGGAATCTCACTTCTCCATACTTGAAGCTTGAAGGAAAGCTTGTTTTTTTTTAAAAAAAAAAACAAAGTAGAAAACTTGGAATCTCTATCAATTCAGATATTTTTCTCACACATCTTCATCTACGAGCTCGGGTGAGCATTTGTAAGGGTAAGGGGTGAACAAAATCAAACCAAAAACTACACCAAACTGTAGATCGAGTTAAATCAAGAAAAAAAAATTGACTAGTGATTTGGTATTGAAAAACAAATCTGATTATACTTGGGTTGGGTTGATTTTAACTTGAAAAATCAACCCAAGATCAAACCAACCCAACATTATATTTATAATTTTTAAATTTATTTCATACATAAAAGTATTTATTTTTATATAATTTATAAATATTTCTTATATTTTTTCATAGTTTTTATATTTTACCAACATATTATGTCAAATTTGACTTAGAACTTCTAATGGTCCACTAAAGGCTATGGTCCATAGATATTATTAGTAACTCTAATAAAGCTCAAATCAAAATCAAATCAATACTAAAGATAACAAAAGAATAATAATTCAACACTAAGAATGACAATAATGTTGAATATGTGTTCTTTAGTTTTACATTGATTTTGACAATTAAATTACATAACTTAATTTTAGTTTTTCTTTAATATTTAGTCATGTAATTAATATTATTAGACTTATTTTAGTATAATTTAGTACTTTTAAATTATGATAATTTTCATTATGACTTATTTATTTGCAATATTTATTTTATGTGGTTTCATTATTATTTTTTGTTGAATATTTTAGTGTCATCACTCATATTATATTTTGTGTTGTCTTTTTAAGAACACCTTCGATAGTTGTATATATTTCGGTAGGAGTAAACTGTATTTGAAGCACAAGTTAATTATATGTTTGTATGAATACTTTAATGAAATACTCAAAAAAATTCGGAAAAAAACCAAGGTTGAAAAACCTGAAATTCATTAGTTTGATTTGGTTTATAGATTCAAAACCTGATACAAATGATTTTGTTTGGTATTTAAAAAAACCGAACTAACCTAGACCATGTATACCCCTATCTAGCTAAACGTATGTTAATAAGATTGTAAACCATATATGATGAGAGTCTCCATCTGTTTATGTTTCACGGACGTCTTGACTCAAGTATTTGTTATTGATGCCCATGTCATAGGTAATAGGCTTCATATTTGTTATTGATGCCCATGAATAGTTTTTCTTCATTTAATATTAGTTAAAATTGCAAAATTGAGAGGGAGCAAGTTTATGAGACTTAAGTTATAGATGTGTTGGTTATAATGCATATAATTATATTTTGTCCATACAACATGGATATTTGATAAATATGTATTTTAATAAGGGTAGTATTGTCCTAACATAAATTCAAAATAATTTATCCTACTACAAAAAAGATATCAGTTGTTTTTCCAAAAGTTTGTTAAAAAACTTAACTCTAAAAATTAAAATATTTTTTAAATTTAAAACAACACTATTAAATTGTCAACCAAAAAACCTGTTCCCTCGGTCCCAACTTATATGAGTTACTTTGACTTGGCATATAATTTAAGAAAAAAATGAAGATTTTTGAAACTTATGATCTAAAATAAGTGATAGATGTTTGTATGGCTATAAATCATTTTATTAAGGATAAAATGAATATTTTGAAGTTAAACTATTACTAAATATAGAAATACCTCGTTCTTTTTTTTAACTGACTTAAAAGAAAAGTGTATTATGTAAATTGAGACAGAGAGAATAGTACGTTTAACGACAGTAACACCTCCAAAGCACTCAAGGGGTGACTATTCTTTCTTCTTCTTTTAGTTTGAAAATATTTTTCATAAGTTAAAGAGTATTGGAAAATAACTTATTCGCCTTACACAAGATAGGGGGCAAAGTGTTACCATGTACAGCATCATATGAAGTGAAAGGTTGGCCACCTTGGTTGATCCAAAACTGTAATCTCTCTTCTGCAATATCTGCCTCCACTTCGTGATTTTTCGCCCTTCTCCAAAAGTATGTCAGCCATGCCTAAAATAATATTAATCTTACAAAATTAATAAATTTGAAAACAAAATCCAAAGTAGGTGTTAAAGAGTCTAATATCAGTAGAGGAATGATAATTTGGTCTCCTTATATGGATTTAGACAAACCTCCCCTCAAGAGCTAGCTTTTGGGGTTGAGTTAGGTCCAGTGGCGGATCCAGGATTTAGACTCCGTGGGTGCCAAATAGACTTATCGATTAAATTAATTTTATATTTGATTAAATTATTCATCTTTTCGATATAAATTAATTTTAGTTCTCTAATTTTTCTTAAAAGAACGTGTGCAACAATTTCCTTTTTCTTAAAACAATGTCTTTCTCAAAAAAATAAGTACAAATGGGATTCGAACCCGCAACATCAGCCTTCTAAAGTTGCCCTCCTACCGTGGCACCACAAGCCAATTTTGTTCTGTGGGTGGCATGCTTTATATAAATATAATTATTATATATATATACCTATGTATATATAGAGTTTCCGTCGAAGTTCGGGGGTGGCGTGGCACCCCCACATGCCTTAATAGATCCGCCTCTGGTTTGGTCCAGGTATCATATTTTTACATAGTATTAGAGTCAGACCCATCCCAATTTGTTGTTCACCAATATTGGGCCCCTATTTAGAAGTATTCATGCTCCAGTTGAGGTTTGGGCATGCGGGGGAGTGTTAAAAGTCTCACATTGGTAGAAGAATGAGAATTTGATCTCCTTATATAAACTTGAACAAACCTCCCCTCAAGTGCTATCTTTTGGGGTTGAGTTAGACTCAGATGTCATAACTTGAAGCAATGGTTCTCAAGGTAATAAAAGAAGATCTTCATCTCCTTATTTTGACCAACTAAATGAAACAAACAGTGAGAGTTGAGAGTCGTTCACAGATAGATAGTTATAGGTCTATAAAGGAAAATAGAGTGTGTGAGCATGTTATGATGAGGTATCTAAAATAAAAGAGGTTTTTTTTAGTGTGGTTTAGTCATTTTGAGAATATCAAACATACTAAATTTCTTAGTTATGTTATATTTTGTCGCTCGAGTATTATTTCTCCATGTAAAAAAAAGCTTGGTGTCCTTGTTATCTTCTTGTTCTTATTATTTAATGTGGATAATATTAGTACATTTTACGAGATTCTGACAAGTGCATTGATAATGTAAAAAAGATAAAACATCAAACTACTTATTTCTAAGTTATAAATGAAAGTATTCAAATTTATTTCGAATTTCTATTCAAAAGTGATGGCTATTGTGCATCAATAAAAAAGGTATAGGGAGAAAGTAAATAATGTGCGTGTAGTACAATTTTTTTTTTTTAATACTTAAATTTGATTATATGATGTGTGTTATTAAAGAGTTTAAATATTTGAATTCTATGATGGTATAGCGGTTCTTTACAATCCCAGTAAAAGATCAATAGGAAATAAGAAGAGCCACTGGAGCATCTTCTTAAAACCAAGGCATCCTTCAAAGATAGTGTAGGTAAAAAGAATTACAGATAAAATTGATGAGGAAGAGGCCGTGGTGAACGTGGAAAAGGAAGAAGTTATGATAACAATTTCAATAATGAAGATAAAAAGTCACCAAATATTTAAAGATTGTGGTCGTGGACAAAGCGGGAGAAGATGATGTGATTACTTTAAATAAATAAATGGAATACAGTATGAAAAATATAAAATTGAGTATAATAATTTTCATAAAAAATTGATCAATACTCTTGGGAATGCCAGTTGATCAAGAAAGCTAATCATGTTTATGAGAAAAAAAAAGATGAGTAAACATTGTTGTTGATACTTAAAAAAGAAGACAATATAATTTTAGCTCGTTCTATTTGGACAATGAATCAATAAATCATATGTGTGGATGGAGAAATAAATTCTTAGAGATCAATAAAATGGTGAGAGGTAATGTCTCTTTTGGAGACACCTCAAAGAACCAAATTGTAGGATACATACCATATTTATCTCAGATAAAGATGGTGACCACAAAGTAATTAAAAGATCTTTATTATGTGTAAAATTAGAAAATAATATTCTAAAGTTGAACTAATTACTTGAAAGGAATATGATATTCATATGAAACATATACAAAATAATTGTTAAAGTGTATACGGTAAAGAATTGATTATTTTCTTTGAATGTTAAATAATTAATATCAAGTGTTTGAAGCTAATGTGCAAGATAAATCATAGTGTTAGCACGTATGATTTGGAAACCTAAATTTTGATGCACTTAAATGAGTGGGAGAAAGAATTTGGTGCACGGTATGCCTTCACTCAACCATCACAATAAGTTGTTTGAAGCTTGTGTTCTTGAAAATATGTAAGGAAAAAATTTCGAATAAAGATCACGTCAAGATCAACCAAATCAATCCATCTTATTCTTACTAATATGTGCAAGTCAATTAACCCACCTTCTTTTGATAAAAATAAATATTTTTTTATTATATAATGATGATCTTAGTAGAAAGACTTTTGAGTCTATTTCTTAAAGTTAAAATTAGAAGCTTTTCTTACGTTTAAAATTTTCAAAGTACTTGTAGAAACACAGAGAGACTATGATCTAAAAACTTTTAGGCCTGATAATGGAGGTGCATAAACTTCAAAAGAATTTAATGAGCTTCATGAAATTTGTCACCTTCTTATGAATCTGTACTCCACCCCCAATAAAATAAAGTTGTAAAGAGAAAATAAAATAGCACACTTGTAGGGATGGCAATGGGGTGGGGTTGATGCGGGGCGGGGTGGGTTTAAGGTTATGCGGGGCGGGTTGAAGTGGGTTTTTTTTAAAATTAATGTGGGGCGGGGCGGGTTGCGGATATATGTGATTTCATGTGGGTTCAAACTTAATTTTAACTTCTTACATGTTATAAGAGTGATAGAACATTATTTATTAAAATAATTTCTTTACGTAAACTGTTTTGAATGGCTAAGAAACTAGAAAGAAGAAAAAATTATCTCACTACTTGCATTTAATTTTTTGTTATTACATCAAATGTAACCAATTCAAATCTACCAAAAAAATGTTGCTGACATATCTAAAAGAGTTATAAAACATTGTAATGTTAAAATAATGTTATAACATGTTAATTTTAGAAATTAACAGCTAACAAAATTTTAATTTCTTAAGTTGAAAACTTACTGAGCCTATTATTTGAAATGCTTTTTATAAAATATGTGGAATGGGGCGGGGCGGGGTGGGCGGGTTGAAAACAACAAAATATGTTATGTGGGGCGGAGCGAGGCGAGTTGAGATCTTAAAGGGTTTAAGCAGGTTTACCCCGCAACTGCCCCGCCCCGCCCCATTGCCATCCCTATTGTTCATATGTTTAATGCTAAAAATTTACTAAAGAGATATATATTGGTTTGAGGTTGTTTTTTGTGTAGTTTATTTTCATTAAGTTTGAGCGCACCAAACTTGTTTGTAGGTAATAAAGAATGTGTGTCCAAATGACCAGCAATAATGAGGGAGTAATTCCAGAGGGAAAGCTGAACTACATTAAAAACTCTATATTGTATCTCTCCATAAATCATATGTAGCTCTTATTATTAGTTCATCAATTTCCCCATTTTAAGATACTAAACTCATAAAAAAGTTAACATAACTCAGTCTACATATTCCATTTCCAGGTGCACTCAACTGCAATATTCTCCCTCAGAACTAGCTTCATCACTGTGTAGTAAGATATATGCCCTTACTCAAGTCTTATATGGAAATAACCTTTCACTCATCACTGAGAATCTCCCTATATTTGTCATTATTTTCCTTGATACTTAGTCTACTTACCTAGTAATCATGTTGTTCCTTGGGGTTTGGTCCTTCATCCTTTGTTGAGGTCATTCTTAATCAATTCATTGTCCTTTTTAAGACCTCTAATCAAAATGAGTCTTGAGGTATGTACCACTTTTATTTAGGAATGCATGACTACATAATAGGGGTATATAAAGCTTACTCTAGAAAAAATGTTTTATTTTCTCAAAATATGATCACTTCTAGATAAAAGCTTTTACAAACACGGATTGAGATGGATATTTTGATGATAGAAGATCCACATCCATTTGTTGTACATTCATATATAGGAATGAATTTAGTTACTTTGAGAAGTAAGAGCCAAAGAATAGTATAAAATCAAATGCTAAAAGAGTTATGATCCAGCTGGGTGTCTTATGATCTGTTATTTTGGAGCTGATGTTAAGTTTTGATTTTTAACAAACTTAGAGATCTAACAAGGAACCAGATCCTTGTTATTGGGACTGATGACAGTGAAATGAATGAATAAACTCAGTGTGAGGAATATTTGTGTATCATCATTAAAATGAGGGGAAATGTTATATTCTAGGTGTTTTGATGATCCACACAAATGCAGGGACCTAGTCCCTAGCAGAGTGCTCTCGTCCAGATTCAAATGGAGTACAGCTGTAAAGCTGTCATGTCAGGTGGTAGGTGAAAAGTGCAGTGTACTGCACCAATAGGAAGAGCGGACGAGACTGCATGTTTCAGTGTCTCACAATTGCAGGGACCCGGTCCCTGGCTGAGTTCTCTCGTCCAGATCTATAATGGGGTACAACTGTAAAGTTGTCTTGTCAGAGGTTGGTGAGGCGTCAGCGTACTACACCAATCAGAATGGACGAAGTTGTTTGTCCAACGGTCAATAACTCTTTATGGTTGACTTAATCAACATGACAAACAACAAATTAATTCACTCATTCAAAAGGAGAGAAAGCCAGCAAGTCTCAAGAAATCACCAAGAAAAGTTTGCAAGGGACTTGGTGTTGGGTTTTAAAGGTGTGAACAGGAAATGAAGGGTTGTGACTCTCCTGAAGAGTTGTGACTATGCCAAAGGGTTGTGACCTTTATGAAAGGTTGTGTCCTTTCTAAAGGGTTGTGACCGTTTGAAAGGTTATGCCTTTTTCAAAGTGTTGTGACCTTTCTGAAAGGTTGTCTTCTTTCCAAAGGGTTGTGACCTTTACCCTTTGTTGGCTATAAATAGAGAGGTTTTCTCTCATTTTTCTGCATCGAATTATTTCCTTCTTTTGCATACATTTCTTACAAAACAAAACCGATCGATCGTGTCTGTGTGTGTGATTCGTTGCTGTCATTTTGAGTTCGTTGAAATTATCGAAGTTTGAGGTACCGCTACTTCTTTAATGGTTAATCCGTTTCATCTTGGGAAGAATTAATCTGCAACCTCGGGTACTTGAGGGGATTAAATTTCTTAAGGACACACAGTGGGTTCTGTGGACTCGGATAGTTCTTTGTGTTTTTCTTTTCATCTTTTATTATTTCTAGTTTGCTAATCTGAATACAAGAGACAACAAGCTTGAGAAATTTAATGTTGGTATTTTCTGTGATAAGGAAATTACTTCTATTTTCTGTGTTTTTTTTATTGGGAAAAGAAAAAGAGAATTATTTTATCATATGATAAAAGAGATTTGGGATGAATTAGTACTACTTTAATATGTTCGAGTATATTTTTTGTAGTAAGTTTTCCTTGGATGGGTAAAATTATTTTTATTTTCTTCCCAAGTGCATTCAAGCATTGCACCCCTTCAGTTTTCTTTTCAATGAGAAAAGCTATTTTGTGCATAAAGGCTAAGATGAGCACTTTAATTTTTTTCCCTATATTCTTGGTTTTATATAACTATGAGAAGAAGTAAATGAACAAATGTTGTCTCCTAACAATATTTGAACATGAGTTTAGTTTCTGTTGAAATTAAATGTCTTCTTAAGGAAAATAGGAATATGATGGAAACTGAGAAAAGGAAAAAAAAAATTAGCAAGAAAAGTGACTTGCATGGAATTATTGCTGACAGATAGAATATGATTCAATGAGAGTAAAAATCAGGTTCTATCTTTATTTCCCTTGATTTTTTTTTCTACCCTTTATAAGTTATGAAATTTATTTCATAAATGTTAGGATAGATGGTCATTATGTGATGATCTCAGAATATATCTTTATAATATGTATTCTGTTTAGAGGAAGAATTTTTTTTTGTAGTTTTCTACTCCATGTGAAATTTGATTGTGTTTGACTTTTGGAGATTATTTTTTTTACTCCTTTGGTTTGAAGAATATAAGAACTTCACGAACAAATCAGATTGTGCATTGGTTTGAAGAATATAGAAACTTCACCAATTTGTTAAATACTCTGTTTGAATGAATATTCTAACTTGAAGAGTACAAAATCTTCGTCAGGAATATTAAGGCTAAATGATTGAAAAAGATAAAATCTTCATCGTTAGCTCGAAACAGTGTTGTATTTGAGG